>CAJNIZ010045479.1:0-44533 GCA_905231905.1 Symbiodinium pilosum
CCCCCCCTACCCCCCGCGTTTTGGGGCTGTAAGGGAGAAAGGAAGAGGGTTTTCACCCTCTCCGCCTTCGGCAACCATCCAACACGCCCCCCAAGGTCGGCGGATATTTTAGATATAGATTATGAGAATAGAATTATTTTCGTTATTTGATTGGAATATTTTTTTTTTTTCATTTTGAATAGTTTAGATGAGAAATAATGAATAAGAATTTGGAAAGAAAAAAGGTAATTGATAAATTTATCAGATATTATAAATTGATAATTCCTACTTATATGAAATATGATGATAGAAGATCATTTTTCGATATATTTGGATAATTTATATCTTATATATAAATATTTTTGATTTGATATATGTTGATGAAAAGGAAATTTGATTTTCGATATATAAATATTTGGATTCTATTGCGGGAATATATTTTATATTTTGAAATTATTTATGAAAATATTTTCTCGAAAGTCTGCTAGGATTTCTCATATATATAATAAGATTCTTGCAAGATGATATTTCGAATCTTAATGGTTTTTTTTTTATTTTCTCTTAAAATGGAGATGAAAAATGATGGTAGATATTATAGAATATTATGATGATTGAAAAAGCGCCATGATAAATAGATATTATTCAATCGTTTTTTTGAAGGATTGACATGAAAAGAATGATGCAGAATTTAGATGGAGGACTAGATTCTTAATAATGATTATGATTTCTTGAGGATATTTCTTTTAGGATATTGAGATGAAAAATAGAAAATCAAGATTCGAAATTTCTCTGGACGAAGACTATAATATCTATAGTTTTAAATGAAAATATTTTGAAGAGGAGAATAGATAATAGATTATTTCGATAAATAATAATCGTATGGATTCTAAATTGATTTTTTCTCTTTTTTTATTCTGTTCGGATAATATTAATTTCTTTTAAAAGATTGGATTGAAAGATTTAAAATTGATATTTTTCAAAACAAATTAGAAATGATTTCTAAATATAAAAAATCGATATAATATTCATAATTATGATCGTAATTTTATGATTCTAATAATCTACTTATAATTCATATTTCTGAATTATAAAGACATTCGAGTTATTTGATAGAAAATATATATAATTTCTTCGAATTTGGATATATTAAAATTATATATATAAAGAATAAATCAATTTCTCGATTTGATGATAAATAAATTATTCGAATTTATCGCCTTCTCTATTGGAGATAATATATTTGCTTGAAATTTAGTTTTAGATATAAATTTTGATTCTAAAAATTCTATTTTTTGATTATTTCATGAAAATAATTTTCTTATTCGAATTGATCGATTTTTAAAAAAGTAGAAGATTTCTAATTGAGAATATCTATAATGAGAATTCTGATGAATAATTAAGAGATATGAGATCTCGTGCGAAAAATGATAGAATGATTTTAAAGAAAAATGATTAATTTAAAGATTCTGAAAAATATTGGACTTCCGCTTTAGAATTATAAATTCTGCCGCGTAGATAGTCATAGATAATCAAATAATTCGAAATTCGAATTGCCGCATCTAAAGCATTCTTTCTATTCTATTTATATCGTATGGATCTTTTGCGCGGCGACTATCCTTGAAATCAAATACGATTAATCGATAGATTCTGAAAGATATTTATTCTCTATCTCGGATCTTTGCGCTCCGCGAAAAATATCGTAGATAATTGATGAGGGATCTTTCTATCTCATCTATATTTCTTGAATTATTTGCGCGACGATTCTGGAGATCATATAGATTCTCATAGATATATACGACCAATCGATATATTCTGAAAGATCTTGATTCTCTCTCTCGGGTCTTTGCATTTCAAGGAGCAATAATATCAATGAATTCAAGAGATGAAAATTATGCGGAAGAAGGCTTCGGAGATAAGCTGAAAGATTTTGGATATCTCCTCCGGATCTATACGTTTCTCCAAATCGCCGCAGAGAATCGAGAATTCTTCGAAATCTCGAGAGAATTTTGGTCGTATGGATCTCGTATCTGGATCAATCTTTGCCTTCTATTATCTGCGTGGCGATTCGGGGGAGCGTATAAATCCCCGTAGGCAGATTTAGTCAATCGATAAATTCTGGAAAGATTTTGATTCTCTATCCCGGATTTATCTATTTGATAATCAAAGCAAGATAAATCAAATGGAAGATCGTTCCGGAGATAAGACTCGCGTGGCCAAAAATCTCCGAGATATTTGATCGCACTGCCCATAGCAAAAATCTCGGAGATTTCAGAGCCTGTAGTTTTTCCGAAAGGTTATAGAATTTCCAAGATTTTAGAGCTCCTAAGGAGCCCGCAAGAAGTTGAGCCAGATGAGCCAGACAATCTAGATTGCGCGCTAATGAAATGATTGCAAATGACCGCACCATATTATTGAGAAATTATTGAAAGATTTTTCGATTTTGATAGGATCTATATTTATTAATCGATAGATATATTATGATTTCTTTTCATAGATTATAGGATAGAATAGATATATTCTAGGAATTGATAAATCTATAATTAAATGAGAAAATCGAAATATGATATTTAAATTCGTAATTGATTTTTCTATTTATATTATGATATTCTTAATTCTTTTCGTATCTGAAATTATTCCGTAATAATATCATAATGAATATATATCCCGCGATCGCGCCCGATCTGAGGCGGATACAGATATGCCACAATAGATCGGATGATAAAAGAATCATTCTGATATCGTGATCATTCTGATATCGTGAGCAATGCGTGCGACGATATAAATTCGTATTGATCACGTTATAGAACGTCTCCTGATTGGCGACGTTATATATAGGGGGCTGCCGATTATTGCCTAATAATTCAGATATTAAAAAAATTCTGTTGAAGATTTATATGCAGCGTCATTGGTCGGAGAACGTTCTATCCTTGTAATGAAGAGGCATTCTTATTGAATGTTCTCCTCGATAAGGCGATATGAATGATTTTTTTTTTCGATGAATATTTTGAGCCTCCAGGGGTTGGTCAGTTTGTCGTATGAAGGCGTTCCCCTCAAATTAGCCGGGAGGCCGCGGGGTGTATTTAGGGTCGGCCTCGATTTTGGCGAGTTTTTAGTGAGTTTTTGGCCATCTATTTGCGAAAGGAGAGTTTTGGAGAAATCTCCAAAGTTGGCCTCTCTAGGTCCCAAAAAGATTAATATGATTTTATTAAGTAGGAATTCTGTCAAGAATTTACGTGGAGAGTCGTTAGTCAGGAGGCGTTCTCAGAAGTCTGAGGCGGAATTCTGAATACCTCGCCGCCGCAATACGCCTATTGAATAATTATTGATTCGTAATATAAATAAATAATTTAATGATTCGAATGAAGATCGATTCAAGAAATATTTTTGATAAATAATAAATAGATGAATATTAATATCAAATTATTAGATTCGATATTTTAAATATTATTAGATAGATATTTGAATAAGAATCTATAAATATAATATATTATATATAAAGATAGTATTAAGCTCATCAATAATTCGAAAAATTGATATATATGAATCGATAAATAAAAGATATTTAAGATATAATAATATCATATAATCGAAGTTTTAATTTATGAATATATATTTATATATCATTATTTTCGTTTATAGATGATTTAATTGAAAAATTATTTGATTAAAAGATTTTCTATAAGTAGATATATAGAATTCAAATCGCTAAAATGAAAGATTGAATAAATCCGTATATTGATGAATTACGAGATAGATAGATTAATGATAATTGAATAAATCGATATTCTAATTGAACTTTAATAATTGAAGATATAGAGAAATAGATTGAAAGAATTATTCAATTCAATAGAAATTATTATTAAAATTAAGAAAATAGAGAAAAATAATAAGAAAGAAAAATATAACGATAGAATAATATTTGAACTTTAAAGAAATAAATTAGAAGAATCATTCAATTCAACGATAGAAAGATGAGGAAATCAGATCTTTAAGTATCCTTTCAAATCTAAAATCTAGATGATTTTGAATTTAAAAAATATATAATGATTTTAGATTTAAAAAATTCATATATCACAATCGAAAAATAATCGAAATATAGAAAATATAAAAATCTTTTTAGAAAAATGAAAAATAGAGATCTCATACGAAGATTTCTCAGAGAAAAATTCATTCTATAAAAATATTCTTCTAAATAATTTCCCATAGATTAGAATTAGAATGAAATATAATATATTCGATCTAGAAAATCTTCTTTTTCAAATCTCTTATAGAAGTTTTAAATTAGAGATATTCGTTCAGAATTGAGGCATAACGCGGACCCATCATTCGAATCAATCGCATTCATATATATCAATAATAAAGTTGAAAAAGAAAAAATATGTCAATTATTGAGAAATATCTCCTCATCGTGAGGGATCAATAATGTCTAAAAACCAAAGTCCTTCCTCCATCTCAAGAGAAATCGCAAATAATATTTTAAAAAAAATATATATATGAAATTCATATTTAATATTATATTCATTATTTATCCAGAAAGAATAATAAAAAGAAAAGAAATAAGAAATTCTTATTTATTCTTTTTTATAACTATTCATATATATTTTATTAAATCAATTAAGATATATAAGTTCTTCAATAATATTTTATTTTTGAAAGAATATATTTCATTCTATTAAATTTCTCCTTAGAATATCAAAAAAAAAGGAAAAGAATTTGAATTTAATTTTTCGTCAATTTCGAGAAGAATATAGATATCAACAAATATTTTTTCAAGAAATTAGAAAGCTAATCTCAAATATTAATTGATTTTCTTCGTCTTCGAGGAAGGAGATTGGGAATTGAGAGAATAGAATTTGAAATATCAAATCAGATAAATAGAAATAGCATATAGAATAAAAAAAATTATCAATTCGGATATATCGAAAATATTAAGATATAAAAAAATGAATAAAAATAAATTCTAGAAATTAGATTTGAGGGAGAATATAGAAAGATATAAATATGTGTCTGTATAGTTTTAATTGTTTTATTTTTTCCGATTTGATTTATTGATGTGTCCAATTTGATTTTATTATATTTGTTTATGATATTCTTTAAATTTAGTTTCCTTAATTTCAAGGCTCCCCTTGAAGAGGATAAGATATCAATCTATCGACGTATCTGAAATTAAATGCAACGGACAAGATTCCCGTCTCGAAATGGTTTATCGATGAAATATATAATTATTATTATTATTCATTGATTCTCGCGCAAACCCTTTGAGATTCATAATACCCTGAGATATCGCAGGATTCTGCAATTTTGCCCCTCAAGGCAGCTGAGACATTTGGCCAATATGTAGGCGGGAGAACGGGTGGATCAAACGCCTGCACAAGCCATAAGATTTTTAGTTCAAGGTTTTGGGGTGTGGGGTATCCTTTAATTTCAAAGGGACACCCAAATCTGGAAGATAAGGTCCCTCTAAATTATGTAACAATTATGTCCGTGACCGTCAAAACTGCATACATCTGGTAATGGATGCCAAATTGGGGGATGTCGCTTTTGCATGTTCCCAGTTGCTTTACAAGTTTTTGTGTTCGCCTTGTGATTGTGTGAAATTGGGAGCGGCGCTTCTCAATGTCCCCAGTTGCTTTACCAGGATTTCACCTGAAAACTCTGGGGTGTCGCTTTTCAATGTTCCCCGTCGCTTTACAGGATCTTGCTTCACGTGTCCACCCCTGACATAACTCCTTACAACTGAATATTGACTGTGGCTCATGTGGGAACTGCATCAGGGCTCGATCTTACCTATATAGGTGTGGCCCTCTTTGAGCTCAAAGTACTTTGAAACAGGCCAGGGGTATACATATCAAAAATCAAGGACTAACACTACGGAGGACGCTGTACACCAGAGTGCGAGGGAGACCAGAGGACGAGGCGACAATAGGTACCCAGCTTTTGATATACAAAACTTCTGGGGGCCCGAACTTTGCAGGTTGGCGTTGCCTGCTCAAACGCTCACCAGGCCTGTTGAACGTGAGGGGGGCTACGAAATGTTTCAGATGCGGTCAAACTCGAGGAAGACTAGGGGGCGGGGATGTAAGGTTTCGGGTTATCATGCGGTTCCTCGTCTGGGTGGAGGAAGGTCACATCTGCTGACATCTGTGCCTATAAGGTAGCCCCAGGTTTAATTCAGAGCAGCTCTGGTTGGGTGGGTGTACACAATAACATATCAGAACGGGGAAAAGATGGGGTTGGAAAACGGAGGGGGTGGGAAGTAGGGGGGATCTTTGACCGAAGGGGGTCACAAGTCTATGCGAGGTCAAATTGTGGCCCGGTGAGAAACATAAGGAAGATACTGGCATTCCCGTCTTCAAGCTGTCTGCTCGCCGCACATGGAACCACAAAGCAAGGCAGAGAAACATGTAGAATTTCCTGCTTTCTCTCGAGCGCCCCAAACCTAGAAGCAATTCTTTTCTTCAGTAGCATTCCTATTCCCCCATGTGTTGGCCGAAACCCTTTTGTTTAAAAATCCTGGCTACTTGATGGGTTTAAGGTTTTGGGCTTCGGGTGCCTTCTCGTGTTTTATGTTAGGGGCTTAGGGTTCCTTGGGAGTAAGTATGACAAAAATCAAACCATTGTGCTACAAAAACCCAGGAACTACCCTAAGGACAATTTGGAAGTTCATGGGATTTAGTAGCTACCGAAAACTGGTTTTATGCCTATTCATGATTGGTGGGTGTAAGTGCCGTAAGGCCAATTCAGGGTACTATGCGAATGTTTTGCCACACACTTATTTTCCCTAAACACCAAACCCAAATACCAGCTGTCCCAAAATCTCAAAACCTAAACTTTAAGCCTGGGCTAACCCTGAGCTCTAAGCCCCAACCCCTAAACCCGGAGCCCCTAAACCCCTAAGCCCCTAAATCCTAGACCCTACACCTGTCGGCCTCTTGTTCGGCCTCTTCCTGTGCAACTGCTTCCAAAGGCAACAAAAAAGGATTCCAGCAACCCTATATGGGGATTGTCAAGATTAAAATTGTGGTCCCAGTTTTGGGTTGCGATTATAATGCTCCCCCTATATTTCGGGTAATCCCAAGAAGGACCATAATTTTAGCAACTTTCCATATATAGGTCTCTTGAAAGGGGATAATGGGGTGCAATTAGGAGCTTAGGGTTTCTCTTGGCACCCTGTAGATGTGGGCCCCTTTGCGCTTTAGGCTTTACGGTATTTTTCTTCAAGGTTCTTTTGACATGGTCAGTCTGCCTATTATCCCAATAACTCCTACGAAACGCCCGACAGCAAACTTCAAGCAATACCCTTCACATTTTTGAAATGAGTACCAGGGCTTCTGCTCAATCTCCATCATCCTAGCAAGAAAACTCCTTTTGGGGTACGTATCCTTGTCTACGGAGACTTATAACCCCTGAACCCTAAACCACCAAATAATCCAAGTTTGCATTATCCTTTCTGTTTGGTTTTGCATTGTTATTCCCTCATGTTGGCCCAATCTAGGGGATTCAAGCTTGGTTTAGGATGTAGGGTCTTATTTTGAAGGCCGCCTTACAATCGGGGCTATAGTATCCTTTCGCGGCGATACTGTTGGGCGCTAATCTGAAGAAGTACCAGTACGGGGTATATGGTAGATTTCTGACCAATACCTAAAGAACTCCGAAAACACCATAGTTTGCGGATAATACTTTCTCCTGGAATGGACCCCTATCGCTCAGAAATCCCAAGCGCTCAGCAATGTACCCCAAACTAGCTAGATGGATTGCAGTAATGGCTTCCCCCTCTAACATTAAATATTCCAGGGCCCGAAAGACTTTTCAAGATTAGGCGGGGTTATGTGTTGCAAGATTCAAATAAATACACAAACTTTCATTTGATTCTCCATAATTTGCGTGACTCCCTTTATACCCTATATTTTGAACAATGTTGCATTTTCCGTTTGCTTTGCGAGTCTCGTATATACCCCTACTTCATATCGTCTACAATTCCCAACTTCCGAAAGAACTTCGCGGGATGTAAGTTTGAGGTTAGCGTCCAGGGAAATTGTGGGCTTTGAGTTTTCTAGGGGTTTTTGGGTTTAGGGCTGGGTTCAGGGAGTAGGGTGTCGTTTTATCTTTATAAAGTGGGGCTTGGGAAGGTCTATGCATACACTCGCAGCAAACTCAGGCGAATGCAGAGGTTTTGAAGCCTCACCCTTGAAGACTCTAACTGCCCTGATATCATATTCTCTCCCGAAATTCTATTCTGGGGTTACTCCCTGTGGAAAGGCTCATTACATATCCTCCAGAAAAATGGAGCTTCTGGTAAAATTACCAACCCTCGAATATTCTCAGACCAAATCTGAATCATTGGAGCCCAAACCCTTGAAGCACAAATCCCAAGAGAACATCATTTCTATCAATAATATTCAAAAAATCACCCTTCGTTATACTTCTTGTTCTCACTGCACACACAATACTAATCGTATCGCTTGTAGCCCGTCATCCTTGTAATTCCTGTGTTGGTACTTAATACTGATACTTGCGCTGTGGTTGAACCCCTCATCATCATACATATTTGTTGCTTGAATTCCGTCATCATGGCTACAAAGAGTTCGAAAAAGGGCGGCCCGGCCTTGCGCCACTTGTCCAGTACTAGCTCTTCCTGCAGTGCGTGGGCAGAAAAAAGCACATCGCAAACAAATGAACATCGAACAAGAAAACACACCAACACACACACACACAAAGAGGCAGCTGGGAAACAAAGTGAAGGCGTCCAAAAAAACACACTTCAAATTTTGAACTACTTGATTTAGATTGCTGTATTCACAAGTCCTGGAACGATTGGACGAATACAGATTTCAGCACAAACACCAACTATATGTAACAGTTGTCACAGTCCGGTGGTTTTTTCATGCCTACTTATCTTTTCATTGAGGTGAATTTTGACGTTGATGCTCACGTGTTTCGACTGCCAGTTCAAATCAACACATTGCCATGCAAAGTCACGCATGATTCGGCAAGACTTCTATGAAAAGTTGCACGCTCAAAGCTTTTGCTTGAAGCCAGCACTGCGTGGTTTTGTTTACGTGAGACAAGTGGGGTAGCTGGTTCAAAACGATGGGTCCCATGATGGACAACGCTTGCGTTTCTCAGGGAGTATGTAAACGATGCCCATTGGCCCATTGTCCAGAAAATTACAAGCGTACCTTACCTCATGTGGAACTTGTTCCAAGCGGCCCAGGAATCTCCACGCAAAGAATTTCAAGGCCCTTCTGCACCAAACTGATCACCTGGAAAGCCTAATCGCTTCTCCCGTTTAAGTAACCCACGACCCTGAAACGTAAACATGCGGACAAAGTCTTCTTGGGGATGGCCTTAAGTGTTGTTCCCCAATTGGGGCATCCTATGTTGTGCCAATGTCAGGGACATTCCCCAATTTGTCTCAAACTCTCAAATCTTCGCTGCAACCCAAGAGCGACACTGCGTAGCAGTGTCAGAAACTCGGTCGGGTTGTTCTGTTTGAGTGCTCTGGCCTGCAAAGCATCGTGTTGACTTCACATCAATGGCCTGCAATGAGCCGGGTGGCTCAATGCGTCTATCTGTCTCAAGGTGCCAAGAGCCTCAACAACTGCCATTCCCGATTCCGTTGAGGATGCAGAAAAATGGTATATCACAGAAGCAGGCCGTAACAAATACTAACCACCTCTTTGCCCACGTGTTTATCTCCAGAATTATTCTGAGGCAGCTTGCAAGCTAATTCCGAAGTCGCATATTAATTGGGATAATGGAAAAGAAAATGGAAACTACTATCATATTGGGGTTCTAGAGGGGTTATATAGGAGTATACTAATATATAAAAAGTACCTACATGGGGCTATTTGACATCACTGGCCTGAAATAACTGCAAGGCAGCGGCTTTGTACCTTACAATCTGCACCTCCTTCAGCTAAATTCAACTTGAGGCGCCCGCATCGATGCAAATTGGCAGTCGCACTAATCCACGAGCTGACCCACTGTTCGTCTTTTGGGGTTTCCGTAAATTGGGGAATCTTTCTGGGGCGTCCTATAGAATAAGCATTATAGCCTATAGCATGTTCGGGTCTATACTGGGGTCCCCTCATCATGGGAACTACCATTTGTCACACAAAGCTTGATGCCACATCCCCCTCTACGGGACCCCATCGTGCACAATCTACATCCGTGCAACATTCTAACACCCTTTGCGGCTGTCATTTCATCATGAACGATCACACATCCATGAGAAAGGGTACTCTGCGCGCGGAAAGGTATGCATCAAAACATGCGAAATCCAACATCAGTAACTCATAGTACCTTCCCTTCGCCAACATGAAGAACTCAAAGCGCAACCTTTCGTCCGTAGGACACTTTTACCACTGTTTGTGGGTGTGCAACAAACGCATGTAATGCAACAGCACATGTGATGTTCAACAGCATGGAAAGCCCCGTAGCACGGCTGAGGGATAAACCAGGCGTGTATCCGCGTCCGAAAAACTTCACGAATGGCTGCCTCAATGTAGAACTTGTGCCAGTCCGTCATGGCACCAGGAATAGCGCCAAGGGGCTCAGGTACAAGCTTCACATGAAAAGAAAAGTATGCTGCTATTTGGGCCGAATCGCCGGGAAACCAGGGTCAAGTCGCCGTCGCTCAGAAGCAGAGAAAGTGGTTCTGGTTCGCAAGAGTCCCCAACCCCTCGTGTACCAGAACCTCCAATGAACTTGAAAGATAGATGCCTGGGGAGCTAGGAAGCATGTTGGAACACGAGGCTTACTACACTTCTTCCGACTACCTTTAGTGCAGCATTGTACATTACAGAGTACTACGAGCCTGGATTCAAAAGATCACGAACAAGGGTACTATCGACTATGCAAAGTACCCCTGCAAGCCCTGCTCAAGGTGATTGAGTGGACAGAGGGGTAGAGTATCCCTAAGCGTAGTTATAACCTGCTTGCTAAAGGCCTCTAAGCCTTGAAGTGGATATCGGCTGATAAGCGCGTAACAACCCCCCTGCAATCCCGATGAACCCAGAAAACCTCAAAGGAATCTACTTTTCTTGGGGGGATCTCCTCTCAACAGGGGACCCATGATTTCGAGAAACTGTTGAAAGTGTGAGACGCAGCAACTCAGGTGTTGCTGCGCCTTTCTTAAAGGCTCAGCTTTGTTCAGGTTAACGGAAGCCATTGTGATATCAATGCAAAAGTTTGATGGGAAGGTCTCTTTTCGGCAACCCTTAACCATTCGTCCCGTTTCCATGTTGTAATTTGCCGATGAGGTGGTATTTGGCGATTGGTTCCGCAACTCTTGACCCCTCTGAGAAACTTATAATGTAGCATTTCTCAAAATGCTGCCTCTTTGGTCTTTGGACCAACAGCTTCGTAAGGACTACGGTAAAATCATAAGGTACACAGGGCAGGGCCTGAACTTGAGAAATGCCCTGCACCTACAGGCAAACACGTCTACACCTTTAAACAACATGTACCTGGCAGCATGACGAGCCAATCAGCGTGAATTGTTGCATCGCATGGATTGGCCCCTACAAGTACGAGAGTCCCTGCTCTTCCGAACACGAGCGTCCCTGCTCCCGCTTACAAAATGATCTCTTTCGGGAGGGGGGACGTAGGATGTAATATGTTTCACCCAAGGGTTGGCAGGGCCTCTCACAGAACTCGAAACTCAAGTCCTAATGCCCCTCTTTCTAGGGGCCTTAAAATTAAGATCCCTACTATAGTCCCTATTAAGGGGAGGGGCTTTATTAATCATGGGTCTGGGTTAAACCTGAGAGGGTCCGCATCTAGGATCCTTTTTGGTGTTTCTCTCACACGTAGGAACTTTCATCTCTGGCGGTACATAGAAGGATTTGCAGCTTTAGGGTTTTGGGTTTAGGTGAACAATTTGATGGAAGAGAAGATGCTAAGTATGTAGGGTCCGGAAATTTAGAGCCTTGAGGCATGTTCTGCTATAGCTGTACAAGGCTCTAAGGAACTAATACCGCTACTTGTTCAAGGTTCTACAATGTTCTACAGTAGGTGACTCTGCACAGCACAAACATGGAACGCGATAAAGGCACATTGTAGACTACTATCCTTTTGAGAAAAAACTCTCTGGAACTTCTCAAAACAAGGTTTGCCTGAGGGACCCTAAGGGAAAATCAAGATACAAACAAGGTTATTGGCACTCCCGACTAATCATCCTGGTGTCTGGAGGTTGGATTTTAATGTTTCGGGGTTCGGGTTCCGAGTTTTGGGTGTTAGCGTTGGGTTTTCGGGCTTACGGTCTACGGGTTTACTGTACGGCTTCACCCAGTTTGCAGCATCCGGGAGACCTCTGCACACGTCCCTTTTTAAAGGTGATGCCTCACCTCGCTTGCTGATTGCGCTACTGCCAGTGAAGCTTTTGCCATGGGACCTTTACGGAGAGAATCTGAGCGTTCTACAGGGGCCTAGATAATTACCATTATCATTATGAGGTCCATTTGAAGTACCATATACTATGATTATACAAGGAATATGGAACCATAACATTGGCAATTATTTGAAAATTACACAATGAAGGGCAGGAAGGAGCTTCTGCGCTACTTGACTGAGGCAAAAGGCGGCAATGTTTGTAGGTGCTTTTGGCGGACGGTATAGCTCACGTTGATATAAAACTGTTCCACATTTGCATGCCAAACATTCTGCTACATCCTTGATCCTACAAGTCGGGAAATTTCTGTTTCTCCCTTGAATGTAAAGGTCGCCCTGGACCCTGTAACTATTACTCTTCCTATTACTCTTACCTTTACTTGACATCTTGGTATGATGGAATCCCTTGGGTACTGCCCCCAACCCAGTAACAGTCTATATTAGGGGTCCTATTCAGGGCTCTATATAACCATAATATAATTATTATCCAACTGTTACTGAGGGGGGGCAGTACCCAAGGAATCCCACACACAGTCACTGCGCTTGAAGTCTTTTCCGGTTTCCCATGGTGCGGTCCCGCCTTGGCCTTGATGCGTGCTCCTGACTCCTGGACAAATCTTTTCTGGGTTGCTGTTAAGGAACTTAAATTAATGATAAGGGGATTTTGGTACCCCCAGCCACCAAAATTAGGACCCTATAACCATCATATGATAGTCATAGGGTCCTAATTTTGGGGGTTGGGGTTACCAAAATCCCCTTCTCAATCAAGTTACCATAATGGATATATATATATATGAAGTATTAAATATGGTTTCCCCAATATAGCAACTCAACTTAAGTTCATTAAGAGCAACCCAGTCTACTCTCCCTGTGGAAAGTTTTGAAGATAAACCCCCAGCTGGAGTGATGGTGTTTAGAACTCGGTTGCTGTTGACACAAAAAAAATACGTTACACTTCTAAGGATCGCCCTATACATGCTATGTAGCCATATCATGGTAAGTTTCTCAAGTCAACAGCACCCCGCCTGCAAGCTGTTCTTCGGTACAAACTGACGACTCACCATGACTGAACTCTGGGGATCTTAGGGCTGAGGGGTCCTTTGCACTACTAGACGCGGATCACCCGTTCTGAAACAAACTTTAAGAAGCCTTCTGGCGGTGACCGGGGCTTTATCAATGGGAACCCTCTGGTGGTCCCTATATAACCCCTGGAAGAGTCTGTGTAGGCATCTACTCCAATCTGGCTCCTACACCTTAATCCATATAGTAGTCTCCGCCGTCTGCTGTTCCAGTTCTTCATTTCTTGGTAACAGCCTGCGGATGCCAATTAAAGCAAATCAGTAGCCCACAAGGAGTCCGAAAGTCGAACCTTGAGGCGCTACCTGCCCCCACCGCAATCGAATCGAGGATTTAGAAGCTTAGGATTTAGGGCTTGGGGCTCTAGAGCTAAACCCTTAACCCTAGATAGCTAACACTAATGCGGACGGCTTCATTCAGAGAGTTTTACGCGGTCCCTGCCTGGGCCCCGGAAACTCTAAGCAATTGTAATATGTTGGTGTCTAGATTGGGGCCCGCTATTTATGGAAACCCCCCTTAATATCCAGTATAGTAATCCCCTATTTCATCACTTGTATACCCCGCTTGGGGAGTTCAGACAATGGCTCAAGTCCATCACATTCAGAGAAGGAGGCCTTGACTGGAAAAGGCGCTGCTTCCGTCAACGCACAACACACGCTTTGCGTCCTGCACGCTCCAAGATCGAGCCAGTACATAGGGTTTAGGGTTTAGGGGTTAGGGTTAGGGGTTTGGGGGGGTGGGGTTTAGGGTTTATTAGCTGCAGGAAATCGCTTGCAGGCATCCATGTCACCTTCATGCTCTCTTCCTCCTTGTCTAACATTAAGGTCATACCGAACCCTTTAAGCCCCCTTTTATGGAGTGCGTCTTGGTTATATCATGCTTAGCAGGCCTTACATCAGTGTGCATATATACAGAGTAATTTTGCAAAATGGGGCACCCTTGCGGACCCTGGGATGTAGACCAAGGATTCTGGGGTCCCTATTAGGGATTCCAAAGCGGATGAACACCCTGAAAACTGAGATGGTTCTTGCATTTTGGCTCCTCGGGCAATGCGAGGTGTTGCGATCTCACACGAACGCGCTTCCACGAAGCCCAGAAAGGAAACGTGGGGTCGCAAAACTAGGCCTCCTCTTAACGAACCCTCATCTGAAATCCATTCAGAAGATTTGAGGGGGCAGGAAGAGATGGATGGACCCTAGTTTTAGCACAGACCCATGTGGGACGTGGGCCCATGTTTCAATTTCGAAATCAGCAAGGCCCACAATGCTTTGCACTGGAGGGTGTCAAAAATGAAGCTGGGCCAGCAATTGCGATCCCGCCCGACTCTGGCAGGCAGTTGATCACACACCAGAAGTCCCCTAAACGCCATAAACGCCCTAAACCCCAAACCCTTGCATCAGTCCCTCCATTCTAACTTGGATTAAAGTTTGTAAATCTGTTAAAGCCTCCATGCTCCAATTCCATATTATATGCTAGTTGCCCTGAATAGGGGGAAATCAATCCTATAATCCTTAGTACTTGGACTATACCAAAGTAGCCATAATCTTGGGAAACCCCCATATGTGGGGAGAGGGAAACAGATGCAATCTTCTGTAACACAGTGCTGCAACTTCCCGTGTCTCCTGCACTCTGAAACTACTAAGAATGGGGTCAGGGTCTAGGGTTTAGGGTTTAGGCAGGTGGGGACAGAAAATGGTATAGATTAATTACATAAGGCTATGGCTATATTGCATTATTGGAACCATCCGCCCACCCTCCCCAAACAGACATGAAACCCCAAACGGCCCTATGAGCGCTTTGAATAAAAGGCTCAATGGTGCTCCATGTCAATTTTGGGTGAGTATATATATATATACACACACTCTACACCTGAATACCCCCGATCATATCCCTACATGATCCCAAAATGCGCTCTTCAAAGGAACGCCTTATGCCACTAGGGTTTCTTGGGCGGTGCTTCGCAGTTAACTTTCAGCGACCGTGTTGGGCACCCGACACCTTAAACCTACAGTACCAAGGAGAATCTCCTTTCCTAGAATATGGAGTTGGTTTTTCGGGGTGAGCTGAACGCTCCCCACCACGCGTCAGGAACTCCCGGTGATAAAGTAACATAGGGGCCTGAATCTTGAAGAGCAATATCCTCTGATAACTCTTTATCAAGCTACAATATTGTTTACCCCAAGCCCCTATGCTGATTCTTGAGGCCCCTAACAGATGCAAAGTCTGGGATGACCTCCCAAGCAAAAGGGCCCCCAAATAACAGCATATGGGCCTTTGGGACTGAAGCGGGGCGATCTTTGAGGTTTAGGGTTCAGGGGGTTTCGATTTAAACCCCCATCTTGCATTTAATAACCTAAAGGGCGTCACATTTCTCAACCTAGGATTTGAGCTTTGGGGGTTTGGCTTGAGGGCACTGAAGGTCCACAACTCCTGGTCGCAAGTTTAACCCCGACCCCTAAGCCCCACACCTTAATCCCTCATCTCTAGACCTTGACGTCTAAGCAGAATCTCCACTAAAGGCCGTATATGCTCAGACTAATATCCTGGATGAGCTCATGCAAACAAACATGGAAACCATAAAACCATACCTGAAAAATGACTGCCCTTTGGCGACTGCCACTGTATGGGACCAATCCTCAACTATACCCCAGACAAAGGTCCCATGCACGAGCGTTGGAGGGTGGGAATTGTATCCAAATTCCAAACTTGTCAGCCCTGAACCCTCCAACAACCGTTGTTTTTGGAAGATTCAAAATTAATGGGTCCCCTCGGAGCTACGGACCTTGGGGAGTTCATACACAAAGGGCTGTATTGCACTAAGACTAGACAGAAAAAAAAACAAAGGAAAACAAAAGATTATACCGCAAATCCTAAACCTGCTTGCGTTGATAACTCGAGACAGCCTCACCCTAAATGGACTTTAGAAAGCATCCTTGGGCCCCATCCCCCGTTTAAGGGTTTAAGGGTTTAGAGAGTTTAGAGTTTAACCCGAAATCCCTAAAAACTCTAAGCCGAGCCAAAGCTCCGCTTGCCTCTCAATTCTGACTTCAAACTGTCAGTCGCTCAGATTCAATGCTTTCAGCCCCATCAATTCAAGGTTTCAGGCTTCATTTTCAGGTATCTTGATAATATGGCTAGAACCCCCTTTACAACCCCGGTTTCCATTCCATTTTTCATGTTCAGGCTGAATCCCAAGGTCCCAGCAAAGCCATAATGCCGGCACTACATCTGGTGACTAACTGATCAAATCTCTGAATCTCTGTCTGTAAGTCGTGCAGTACCTGCGCATTTCCTCAATAGAACTCAACTAGTCCTTCATTACCACTATGCATTATGTAAAGAGCGTTCAGATCCAGTATCCCTGTGCGATCAACAACCTTAGACCCGTGAACCAACCATAGAAGCGACCCAAAGAGCCCATTGCGTGGAAAAGAAGCCGCGCATACCCTTCTTGTGAGACATTCGGCAGGAGTTCAAATCGAGAAGGTGTCATTGTCTGATGGCCATCGGAAGAAGCTGTGATGCAGAGGCTCCTCCCAGGAGCTGGGTAGGAGGCTAATGGCCTAAATAAATTGAATAGGGTGTGGGGGACTTCATTCTGCAGTTCTAAAAGGATTCTACAGGGGGAAAATGTAAGAAATGATTCAGGCATTTACATGGGGATTTAGTTGTTGATGTCTAGGTCTTTCTGTTCCAGGATTGAAGGCTTAAGGCAGACTACGTTTCGCTCCTGAAGAAAATGGCATCTTCATCCCCTGTTTGGAGATCCGAGAATGACAGCAGACTCCCCAAACAATATGGCGGTAAATCTGAGCCATAGAAAGAGACTCTGGGGAAGGACCGGCGAACCAACGCCCGCCAAAACCCAGAGCCTAAACCACCAAACCCGAACCTGGCCCACATTTGTCAGAAAATCTGACCCTAAACCATAAGCGCTTTAACCTTTGGGTGATTTAACCGTAAATTCTCAACGTCTAACCGGACACTGAACCCTGCTTCCTCCCACTTGGACGCTCTTGATTCAGCTCAGTGCCAGCGAGGGGGGCTATTGGGGATCGTATTCTAAGCTTCAGCAAAACCTACAACCTAAATCCTGAACACTAAACCCGAAAGAACCTATGACCAAAATCCTGAACACCAAACCCTGACCCCTAAACTCGCTGTATACCGGTGAATATGCATAAATATCTACATATATATATATATGATTTGCTCCCCGTGTGACCCTATAATCAAAAGACTCCGGTTCAAACCCTCCCCAGCGAGAGAACCTCCTCTGCACCTTGCAACGCGCTGACCAAAAACTCAGGGGCCAAGGTCTCCTTCAAGGAAGCAAAAACATCATGACACTTGTCATCACTACTAAAAGTGAGCCTTTATGTACCAATAGGAATATCGGAGAACCCCAAGAGTCAAGGGTCCAAGGTCCTAGCTAAGTGCCAAGGGCAAAGCGCAACGTTATGTTAGGACTTCGGGTGTATGGCTCAAGGATTGAGATTTGGGGGCTGGGCATTAGGGAGTTCGTTTGGGGGTTGGGCATTTGGAAGGCCGGGGATTATGGGGGTCGAATCGGTTGCATTGGCCAAGTCAAGGTGCCTGACGTATTTTTCGAACCCTCCCGATTGGCCACAGTAGGCAAACAACATTGTCTTGACGGGGATCCGTTCCTCCACTCTCTACCATGCACCAACCAATACATATCGAGGTTTGGAGCAGAAGACATATACTTTAACATACTGTTGATACTAAAAATCCTGCATGACCTTAGTATACTATAGTACCATTATTCCCAAGGTTAAGGGTGTTTAGGGTCATGCAGGATTTTTAGTATCCACCGTACCTCTCCTTCCAGCGGCAGCCCCTTCCAGCGGCGTGAATAGAAACACTGTGAGCTATGGTATGGGGTTTGGGGTTTAGGGTTTAAGGTTTAGGGTCTAAACTCCTAGAATCCCTCTGGTAACCCCCATGCATAAGCCCCTTTAAGAAGTGTAGACTATAGCTCATATAGTTCAAATACCATAAGACTCTCTTAGCGAATCAAAAAAACTCATGTAGAGGAAAATGAAGAAATGTCCTCGGCCAGCATGAGGGCCGTCTTCCCCCGCCAGTTTCGAACGCCCTTCTCGGCCCCTGCCGCAATGAGAAAAGCCGAGACATCATAGAGGCCAGCAACCTTAGTCAGCGTCACCTATGATTATTTCTACTACAACTATTACTGCTATGATAACTATTTATTCTTACTATCATATATACTACTATTATTCCTATTATTCTTACTACTATTTTTACTATTATTACTATTTCAAGTTTAGGGTAATTAAGGGTTAAGTGTAGGCTTTAAGGGTTAGGGTTTAAGTTTAGGGTTTCGGGGTCAGGGGCAAATCTTCAGATCCATCCAGCTCCTGGTATGGTTGCGTTGTCTGAACTTGGCTTTTAATGTATGTGCGAAGTAGCGCGGGTCAGGAGACCCCGAAGATCCTGTGCGTAGGGAATGAAGGAACAAACCCTAACCCTAAACACTTAACCCTAAACCCTACACCCGATGGTTATAGGGACCATTGTAGTGTAACTCAGGAAGACTCGCCTTCTTTGCCAGCGTCAAGAAGTCAGGGCACATAAGGAATATAATAGTACATATAGTAGCAATGACAATAGCAATAATACTAGTAGAAATAATGATCAAAACTTCTGGTGGCCCCTTGGAACCATCGTACGGTCATCTTTTTGCACTTGAAGCCGCACAGGTAGCAGGTCATATTAGGTTTACCTTCAGGTCAACAGGGCTCAAGTATGCCTAAAGCAAAACATCTGAACACCAACACAACTCCTCAGGAGCAACTTGTTTCAGAATCTCTTAGGTCAGAGTTCGGGTGTCAGGCACGGGGCCTGAACAAACGAAAAGTCCTTTGTTTGAATATTGAATTGAGATCCTGCATATAGTATGCAGAATAGCCCCAAGCCGGCCCAAGCCCCAAACTCTGAACCGCCCTCAACCCTGAACCGAATAACCTTCCTGATTCTTCAGTCTTGTGCGTCATTCACTCACGACTTTTGAACTCAAAGCTTTGGACCCACGGCAACCTAACATGGAACCCATAAAGTTGCCATCAGCAGGCCTCCTCTAATAGTGAAAAACGTGCTAGTAGAAGCAAACCTGATAGTATTAAGAATAATTCCAGTGGCAGTAAAGCGATGAATAATAATAAAAATAATGAACAATAATACTAGTAGTAGTTGTAGTAGTCATTCTTGTTATGACTATAGAGCAGCTGTAAATCTTGCTTTGAAGTACTACCAATGGTAGACAAGGTGAATGAAATTACAACTTCTTAGCTGCTTGCAGAGACATGACTGAGGTTAGAGATGCCAGGAATGCTAGAATCTCAGCGACTACTGTCTTGCTGATTGTTATGAGGTACATGTTGGGAACAAGTTGCACATATGTGACTTGTGCCTGAATACTACATACGCATGTCTGCTCCGGTTTCCCCTGATCTGTAGTCCCGAGTGGGGTGAAAATGACTGCAGTTAGAACCAGAGCTGATGCACCTGCAACCCCAGACCCACGCACCTGCAAACCTGCACATATGCCCGCCTATGCTCTCACAAAAGGCCCAGCAGCGATGCTGACCATCAGCGGTGAGGCGTTCCAGTGGTTCGATGCAACTGTAGTCCACATTGTCGGTCGAAGCATGTGCCTAGGTCTTGTGGGTTGTTGCAGGAAATGAAGGTCTGGAAAAGAGAATGGCAAGTACTATATCATTATTGGCGATGCTATAGGGCGGCCAAAGAAATCCATTCCTCCATTCCATTCCGTGCTGACGACCAGCACGGAGCCTACTGCTAATTCCAGGTAATTGTGCAGCAATTTTGCGTTAATGTCGGGATATGTACTGCCTGTGCCAACTGTACCATGATTGCAAAGGCTCCTTCTACTAAGTACCTGACCGGTTCGAAGTATTTAGACATATCCCATCATTGCGCAGTTTGCGTCCCGGCCAGAAACTTCATGTGTAATTGTAGGGTCAGCAATGAGGGTTTGCACTTTTGCAATGCCAAATTGCAGCCCATCTTCTTCCCGGCTGTTGAAACACAAAATGCGAAAACACATCTGAAAACGATCGGTTGCAATCACGAATCTGTTCACGGAAAAAATGTCATGGGTCCCCCTACTACCCCAGACCACGCCCCTAGGGTCCCCTTAATTAAGGATAATTAAGGTAAGTCAGGGATGCTTAACGCTAATCATTAGGGCCAATTAAGATGGAACCAAACTGGGGTAGCATAGGGGCGTAGTAAGGGGACCCCTGTCGTATGGGGACTCATGAGAATAGGAAGAAGAGAAATGATCGGAGAACGTTAGCTTCAAAGCCTTGATCAAAATCATTCAACATACCTGATACTGTTTGCGGAACTCCGAAGACATCCGTAAAAACAGCGGCCCCATACGCACTAACGGTCCCCAATAAGCCCTGTAACCACCTTTACCGTTCCAAGGGACTGGTGTATCAGCCAATCCTAACCCTAAACCCACAGACCCTAAACCCTGAAGCCCGCAAGAAAGAAACCCAGAATTTTCTGCAATAGAATTCTACGTCAGGTGAAGAGTTGCTTGAGGAGCAAGACCTTCTGCACATTCCAGATCGCCGATCCTTTAGCAGGGCAGAACCTGGCTATGAGGGTCTGGTCTTCGTTTTGCGTTGAAAGGCTTATGTCCAGGCCTTGTGGTGCCATATTCTGGGCTTGGAATTTGGGATCTGGTGCCCTAAACGAAGAACAGACAAATTCCAGCATCTAGTGCCTAGTGTCTTGTCATCAGGGCTTAGGATTGAACGCTTGGGGTCAGGGGTCAAGATCTAGGGGTTAACGCACGCGGGGGACGTCGCTGGAGGCTGAAGAATGTTCACATGGGCTAAGGATATGCTGTTGGAGCTTAATTCCTCGAATGCGGGTCTCTGCTGTCAAGACTACAATTAAAGCACCCGTTCTAGAGATCCCTAAACCTAAACCGTCTCAGGTCAAAACCCTGGTTCAGACACTCCCACTTGTTGCTTCACCAAACTAGAGTCCCCCTGCATACCGTCAAGCCAGCATGGTCAACGGGAGGCCTAAAACGACCCACGGTCAAACATACCCCTAAATAATCTCAACACCCAGGCAAACCCCAGACCGAAACACCTGAAACCCTGCCTGTTAAAACTTTAAACTCAAACCTCTAGACCCCAAATCCAGAACCCGCAGCCCTGAAGCCCAAGCCCCAAACTCTAAACCTCGACCCCAAGCCATAAACCCTAAACCCCCAACCCTAAACCTGACCCTGAATCTTGATTGGACACCCTCGCCAGCGAACATTGCATGTGTCCTCCCCAATAGATGAAAACTCTTGAGTTTAGGGTTTAGCATTTAGGGTTTAGGGCTATTCGAAATTCCAGGTCGCAGGGGTGCGCAACATCAAATTCAGAAGGAAACTTCTCAAAATATTCCTTAGTGAATACTCCTGTCCCTCGTGTGCTCCTCGGGTCCGAGGGCAACCTCTTTTGAGAACCTCCACAGCCTAAATCGCCTTCACGCCTATAATCCAACTAAGTTGTAAAGACCCTGAACCCTTCCTAAAAACCACAAGTCCAAAGCCTGACACCCAAACCGTAATACTAAACCTTAAACCCTAAACCCCAAGGCCCAAATGCTAAACCCAAGCCCAAAAGCCTGAAGTCAAAATGACATCATTTTTGAAAACCGGGAAGCCGCTCGTTGATGTCGGCTCGAGCTCTCAGCAACAAAGCTACCGAGTCCACGGTGGCCTTGGTTTCATGTGGGGTTGAGGGCTTAAAAGTCATGAGTCATAGTCAAAGTCTTTGGCAGTAGGACTGACTGACTGACTGGCTGCGGAGATGTCCATGTATGAACCTCGGGCCACATATTGTGGTGCTGTCTGCTTATCTACGAGCAGCAGTACTCAACTTGGAGACTGATTCCTGCTGCTAGCTGACCCGTTGGCATGTTGAGTCAACCCTGTCAGGCCCCTGTTTCCATCTCCAAGTATTCTAGGGCCTGAAGCTCTCATACTCTCCATATCCCGATAGCCCACGACAGCGCGAACTCAATGGCGGCAGAACGCTGTGAAATTCCGAACTGAGCTACTATGAGTGCAAGATAACGAAATTGGAAAAGGCAACGATGATCTCCCATAATAACACCTGTATGACGGGAGTAGAATATATAATATATCCAACAACCAGTTGTAGATAATTGGTTCTCAGGGGCTCAACCACACTCTGGGAAACCCTTGGCAGACCCAAAATATGGCCAAATCTCCCTGAAACATGAAATGTTCAACCGCGAAGGTGTCACAGTCGACCCCCTCAACAAAAACAAATCTAAACCCGTAACATAAATCCAAAACCCTCGGCCCTAGACCTCAACACTGCGACGGGCCGAAGAAATCTTGCTACACTTCGGCTTACAGATATACAGCTATTGGGTACACGGTAAGCGCGGTGGTGCAAGGTTATGACGACCCAGGGGCACGCTGAGTGGTCAGCATCATGTGCAGGATGAACTGCTCGCCTGGCACATAAACATCCTTCAGCAACTCCTGCGTTGATGAGCGCTTGGGGTTTTGATGTTTGAAGTCTTGATGTTGAAGTCTGAGGTGTTGAGGCTTTGCTGATTGGGGCTCAAAGGGGAGAGGAGAACACACATAATACAGCCGCTAGGCATTGAAAAGACACTGTTGGGAAGCATACCCGCACTCTCCCTGAATAACCAGCAAGTTTAGGGACCCAAGCCCAAAAGCCAACCTGTTTCAAAACCTGGTTAGTTTGGCATAACCAAAGGAGATAGACGCAAAATGGGCTTCTATACGGGCTTCCAGGGACTGTGTATGGCATGAAGGGCCATTGCATAAGAGTAGGTTTTGATTTTGCGGGGTATGTACCAAAAGCAAGAAGTGGACTGAAAGCGGATGATGTTGCCAGTCATTCGGGCTTCTACATTATTGACCATCAATAGGAGAACAGCAGGTATGAGACAATGCACAGGAACTTTGCTCAAAGCCCTGAAGCCAATAAAAATAAACCTTTCCAAAGCAAGACATCCCAAAAACCCTAAACCTTAAACCTCACACCCAAAACCCTAAACTAACATCCTCCACCCTAAAACTTCTATTGCCGCTCCTTCATTGCATTGACCGAGGCGGCGCCACAAGCATATTGGAATGGTGTCAATCCTGGCTTTGGGCTTTTGGGTTTAGGCTTTAGGGTTTGGGGTTTAGAGGTTTAGGGGTTTAGGGTTTAGGGTTTAGGGTTTAGGGGTTTCGGGTTTAGGGGTTAAGGTTTAGGGTTTAGGGTCAGTTTGGGATTGGGGTCTGGGGCCCAGAGGCCGCTACAGGCTTAGGGATTGAAACTTTGAACCCTAAACCGTGAATGGTGGTTTCCCTAAACTGGGGGGACCCCAAATCAGATCCAAAAATATTAATAAATTCTCGTTACAGGGACCCCAAAAGAGGGACCCCAAAGGGGGAACCCTAACCTGAGGAAACCCCTACATCGGTCTGCAGGCCGTGGGTCAGTGTCGCACGCTCTAAACCTTGAACAATGAACCCAAGTGCCTAAGCCTTAAATCCCCAACATCTGCATGCTCAACCCTCAACCCCAAACCCTAAGCCCTAAATTCTAAATCCTCAGAACCCTATAAACCCTGTAAACCTCTGAACCCTAAAAAGCATTGATGCAACAATGCTTGAGAGGCCAGGAAATGCTTTCAGGTTCAAGTCCCCACCTGGAGTCTTCTCGGCTTAGGTCTCTGTACACGGTTAGGTTTAGGGTTTAGGGTTTAGGGTTTAGGGTTTAGAGTTTAGGGTTTAGGGTTTAGGGTTTAGGGCTGAGGCTCCAGGGTTTGGGCATTATGCGTTGATATTTCGGACTTACATAGGGGTACACTTACAAGGAATCAAAAAGGGGATTGGATTAGTGAGTCGGTTTGGGATGAAAACACGGTTTTTTGACGGGACGGTTATGTGCGGGGACCCCGATTTGAAAAATACCGACCTGCAGAGAGTATGGCCCGGATCCCATCCACATTGTCCTTGGTTGTTTCCAGCTGGGGTTTTCCACTAGTACGAAGGCCAATATAAACCCCAATGAACTAGGATCCTTATTCTTGGCATCTTCAGAAATGGCCTCTTATTGGAAATACCCAGATAGCTTTTGGAATGTCATCTATGTGCTTCGAGGCCATGTCGGCTTGTCTTCTGTCCCAGATTATTCGACCCTTTGAAATAACGCCAACCGAGCAATACCAGGAGGACCAACATGACACGGCATCTCAAGGGTTGCCGTCACTTTTCTGGCCAGCTTACGATGCCCCTACAATTTCGCGCACAGTACAGCTTCTTCAGTGGATAGTTGGGGGGAAATAGCTGCTGACCGCGCTTAGTTTTGCCTGATTGAATCTGTTTCGCACGGAATCAGGGTGTTTCGGAGGGTGGGGGGAGTGATTTCCTTCCTTGTGACAGTCCATGCTCTGACAGCCATTTTGTCTGCTTGTAAAGATCCGCAATGTCGCCGTGGCTTTGTGTGTCTCTGGCGGACATGCCAATTCTTCGGCAGGGTGGAGAGATGCTTCTTAACCGCTTGGGCGGATTCCGCACTTTTGCTCTCCAAGATATCAAACACGTTCTCTCCTAATAATCCCAGCAAGCGATGAAAACCAAACCCCCGTTCTCTAAGACTCGGAACCCCAACCTCCAAGACCCCTAGAACCTCAACACCTCACGCCCATCTTCGGTAGCACACGCCAGGTGGAGAGGGCTGCTGCCGTTCCTTACTGGTTACGAGTAGGGACAGAGAGTATGGAAAAGAAGATGGAAATTACCATCCAGTGACCCGGTGTGTAAGGTTTGGGGCATGGAAAAGATAATGGAAGCTACCACATTAGGGTTTAGTGTTTAGGCATGAAGAAAACACGAAGCTACCATTTAGGGTTCAGTGTTTGGGGTTGAAGAAACGGACAAGATGTTGGGAGCTACTATTTAGGCATAGGGCTCAGAAAACGACGAGGAAAATGGAACCTAAAATACCTATAGAAGTGATGAAAATCCTGCATTCCCTACTAACAGCCAAGAAGATTCGTATCTTGGGCATTGACGTTTGCGCGGCAAGAGATCAGCAACCTGAGGGCGCGTGGTTAGTAGGAGTTTGGGGTTTAGGGCCTGTAGCATTTGGCGGGAGGTCGCAAAGCCGTGGAAGGATTTCGACGCTAGCTACGTTCTGTACGATTAGGTGGTTTAAGGAACCCTAAACCCTAAACTTGCAGAGATTGGGGATGAGGTTTATGGGTTGGGCTTTAGGTCATGCTCCCCGTCACTAATGCGACATGGAAGCCCAAAAGAAGGCTCGTCTATGCCTCTTGGGGAATCCACAGGGGGGGACACATGTAATGGCAATGACGATATCTTCACTCCGTCAAAGGCCCCTCCAAAGTTCCAATTAATCTCTGTACAAGATCACTGCTCGCCTTACGCAGTCGTTGTGGTGGAGGAAAGCGCATAGCTGTACCTAAGTTCGGCCGCATTTTAAACTTCAGGGTCCAAGGACTACCTTAGGCGTCGAGCTTGAGAAAAAAACACCTCTCCTCATGAACACAGCCCTCCAGGCCTATAAATATTCTTTGCATTCCTTGCTCTTTTAATACCTTTCAATATCCAAGCGAATTGGAATGTCATGGGTAAAGAGGTATTGTTGCAGGCCAATAAAAACACTTAACCCAGAAACTGAGACCTCAAATTATGTAAACAAAGTTTCTCGTAATGATGCCGACATACAATTGAACTGTGCCTCACGCTCCCGAGGCTCGGGGACTTTCCTGGGCGGCTGCTACCAGGAGGCCTACAAGCTTCAGGGTTTAGGGTTCAGGAGTTACGCTTTAGGTGTCTTCGGATTCAGGGCTCAAGAACTGATGAAAATACGAAAACCCACATTGAGTTCGAGTGAACGGTGTGACTACATAATTGGTCTCCATGTTGTAAGAACTGCAAATCACATTCCCTTTCTTGCTAAAACTATATTATGATTACTTGATGTGGGGGGTTCCCAAAATTAGGGGTACCTTTTTGGGGGTCCCCATAATAAGGATTATAGTATATTGGGGTCTATATTGGGGTCCCCCTATTCTGGGAAACTACCATGTAGGGCCCAGCTTCTGAAGACTTTGTCGTTGGGATCTGCGCGAAGTGCAAGAAGCGCTGCCATGATCTTGGGCTGTCCGTGCCTTGGGTTGATGGCGTAGCTTAAATGTATCGGGGTAATACAGGGATAATGGAAAAGGAAATGGAAACTACAGGGATTATAGGGATTATATAGGGGTTACTATGTAGCGATTATAGTAGAGTTCTGGGGGGATATAGGGATGATGGAAAAGAAAATGGAAACTACTATCTAATATTGGAGTATATATGGGGTTATTCAGCTTGAATGTATAGAGTTTAGGGTTCGGGGCGTAAGCTTCGAGTTTAGGTTCAGCATGGGTTTAGAAGGTAATAATTGCTAGCTCAGGAGTAGCCATCAGCGCAAAGTAATGCCAGCTGGTTCTCACTTAGTAATCGCTAGGATGAACGCTCCAGTCCCTCACGTGCTGGCCGCCTACTGCTTTTTGCCTCCACTTGGGCTGCTTCCTGGGAGAGCATAACTCCTCCGGACCTTCAAAGTCCCAAACCCTCAAACCTCCAACCTACACCCCAAGCCCGGAACGACACACCCCAAACTCTGAGCCCCACACCACTTGGAGGCTCTGTTGCCCGTTCTAAGCCCCATAACCCTAATACTAAGTAGACTTACTACAGCGAAAACCTCGGCACAATCTTAGGCTGCACAAAGAAACATGAGACTCTGGACCATACCTTATAGCGCTGAGTAATCATAACTCTTAGGTGACTTTGAAGGGGCTTGTAGGGATGTATAGTGCCTAGGATTCCTGATTATGGGGTAGGTGGTAACCGAACTGTAGCTATGTCATAATTATACCCACATTGAGGGACTTGGGGGGTATAGTGGGGTATTGACGCATATGTAGTTGGGACATAACTCCAAATAGTCATTTGTACTTGGATGCCTCTTTTTCATATCTTATTGCTTCAGGCTACATGCCGTTTAGGATGGTACCTCCGAAACGGCTATAATAAATCTTCTGAAAGGCTAGCATCACAATCTTGCAACTATTTCAACAAACGTTTTTGTGATGTAGATTATAATGAGCTACTGAAAATGGGCAACCGTAAGCCCTGAACCCTAGACGCTAAGCCCGAAGTCCGAAGCCCTAAACCCTGAGCTATTTAAGCCCTAATCGCTAAACCCTAAAACCATAAAACCTTAAGCCCTAAACCCGAAGCCCTAAGCCCAAGCCTTGAACCCTAAGCCCTAAACCTGGTCCATGCTCAGATACAAGGCTGCATAGCAAATGGGAGAAAAGGTGGCTTCGTCGCGTTCGAGAGCGTGGCGAAACCCTTGGCACTTTGACAGCTTACGGCTTAGAGGTCGAGATGTCGCGTTGTTGACGGAAAAAACGGTCCAAGTAATATTGGCTAATTCGGGTTGTGGTCAAAGACTAATCGTCGAGCCTGGACTCTCAGGGCAGCAAGTTCGCACAAGAATCCTATCCATTCTTCTCTACCAGAAAGACTCCCTGGTCAGTTTGTAGACTCTAGAACCTGTACCCTCGGCCCAGAACCAGGCAAATACCTCTTTCTTTGGGCCCCCCTATTCCCGGAAGACAACATAGGCAGGGCAAATCTCAATGATAAGGCTAGGCAAAAGAATGATCATTAATTCCCCTAAAACCTCATATCATCTCAATAAGGACGCTCCATAACGCCGTTGTCCCTATTTCGCATATCTCCCCTGTATATGCATGCGGCCGCAGGTCCATTTTGGTGCAAGAACTTGTTCAGGCCATCAGCACATGGCGCTGAAAAGGTATCGCAGCTTGGCACCAAGTCCTCATGCAATGACTACAAGCTCTACCCAAAAAGAAGCACTTACCGTAACTGTTCGCGAAGGTAACCGGCAACCTTACTTTCGGTAATGGACAGCTATACCTGCAAACCTGATGATTGTGCCCCAAAACACCAAGCCCTAACCCCAAAGCCCTAAGCCCCGAAGCCTCTAGCCACGTCCTGTATGTAGTCAGCGGGTAGGTATCGGAAGATCCTCGTCTGCTGGTTCCACAGCGTCCGGTATCCATGAAAATCACCTGGCAATTTCTGAGCACTAAGCTGGGTTGCTGCTAAGCAACTTAAACTAAATCACTATGATTATATGGGCATATGGCCAATAATGGGGTTTCCTTGTTAGAGAAACTGTTCCTTAACAGCAACCCAGCAAGGCCTGCCCCTTTGCAAAATCTGACAGGAACTGGGATCCTCAGGAATCTCTCATGTAGTGTAACGATTTCCAGTAATATTTGCAAATGCGATTATCATCACCTTTGATTGCCATTATTCCAAACGTTACTGTGTTTATTCTCATTACTGTAATTAGTTTTCTTACTATTATTATTAGTGTCGTTACTATTGCTCTTGCTATTACGACTATTACTGTTATTATGACTGCTACAACTATTGTTACTATAATTACTACTATAACCATGAAGACTAGTATTACTATTATGACTTTATGACTATCATGACTATTAATTCCTATTATCACAAGGGCTACTATCAGTAGCTGATATGATTAGAATTATTTCTACTATTAGTACTGATACCATTGAGACGAATTACTCCTGCGTCATCTATTCCTAACTTGAAAAGTAAGCTGCAATTTTGAGAAAGCGTCGCAGTGGGGATGTCAAGACCTTTCTTTAAGCAGAGTTTTTAGGCATTCCCAACCCCTACAATAAGGACCCTGTAAGAATCATATGATACGCATAAGGTCCCTATTGTGGCAGTTGGGGTTGCCAAGCTCATCTGATGTAGATAGAATATGGCCTTGGGTATATTATAACAAGATCCCCATATACCCCATATTCTATCTACTTAAGGGGGACTGTCTTCATATCTTGGCTTAAAGGTTTGAAGCTGAGAGGTTGGGCTATGCTTTGCAGACTACTAGTGCTTAAGGGTACTGGGGAAATGGCTCTAAGAAAACCAACGAAAGGTGGTTGTGCACGGGATGTTACATGGATTCGCACACCCACTTCTCCTTAAGAACTGGTAAGGTGGGGTATAAATTTAAGGAAACCATCCCCTGAATTCCTAGGATACCTACTATGTCGGTCCATCAACCAAAGCACCTTGCTTCAGATGGTAGAGCAACTTTTTCCTGACCAATGTCTGCAGGATCTTCGCCACCCTAGCCTTCGTTCGATAGGTGAATGGCGTGAATACTTTCAATATGGCTTTCGTTCTGGTTTATGTTACGCTAGAATATAGTTGGGATAAGGACTGACAGTTCATTCCTACACAAGTTCCCAAAAATTGGGGTCCCTTTTTGGCACCCCTAGACGTAGGTGGCATACTATAGTTTGTACGAGAAACTGACTGGGGCCCTAATTTGGAGAATCATCCGTTAGGTGGAGGGCCTGACGGTAAGATCCAGAATGTAAGGGAAGACCTTGATTGTCTGCTGCGACTCCTCTTCTCCCTGGTGCCCTGTAGTAGAATACTCACTATAATCCATTCCCCAGGGAGTGTTTACAACCACAGGGAAGCAGTTCTAAGGCAGATGGCACCTCATTCGCGATGATTATGTGCCGATTACATGGGGGTTTCTCAAAATGGTAGGTGGTACCCTACAAACCCCAGGAACTATAGACGGATACAGAAAGATTACCCTCTCAGGAAAGGTAGGCCTGACATCCAAAACCCAGAACGACAGGTTCGAGAAACCCCCACGTAGGGCAGGACCTTGAGCTTCCTGAAGATGTCTCGGTTTCCCAAAGTAAGGGGTACCTTTTTGGGGGTCCCTATAATAAGGACCACAGTATATTGGGGTATATTGGGGTCAATTCAGGGAAACTACCATGTCTCAACAATTGGACGTGCCTCCATAAGCAACTTTGAAACTAGGATCCTACTTTGAAGCATCCCTATTTTAGGGCTTAATGGCTTATCTTTGGCACCAGCAGCTGCTAGAAAAACGATCAGAAGCTCTCAGATGCTTTCAAACCCTAAAACTCTCAACACCACGCTTCACACAACAACCAATAAGAGATCCAAGAACGCGGTCAACATCGTAGGTGAAAACACCGTCGCCCGGTGCAATCTTATCCAGGGTTGGCAGCAGTGTCATTTGCTGAGCACCTCACCAGATTTTGGGGGCCTTCTTTACAAAGTTCAAAAGTTCGCTTAGGAGCAGAGAGGATCCGTCAAGGGGCATGTAGTCATTCATTACATGGGTCATTGATGGGCAGCTCTCACAAGCTATGATCCCAGTGAAACCCCATTAGTAACAGTTCTTCTGCGTTGACGCGCGCCATTCTTAACTCCTTCCCACAGTCTGAGAATTTTCCGACTTGGAAGCCCTGAGCACGTCCCTAAACCTTAAAAAAATCCCACACGGTTCGGCCCTCAACCTCACACAGTTCCGCATTCGGGGCACAATTCAGGACGTAGAGCTCTGGCTTTCTTTGGTTCGGTCAAATCCGATGGCTAGTCTTCAAAACCCTAAGCCAATCTTCAAAACTGCTGCCATACAGCAACAGGCCGACTGGGGGCAATTACAGATATCCGATGTAAAGAACCCACCTAAGGTCCAGGGCGATAGGGTTTCACCAACAGGCACTTAAAGCGCATACCTTAAATTGATTGACTAATGATGTGCAGACATTCAGGCTCTCAAACAAAAAAAACAAGCCTAAACCGTCAACGCTAAATCCCTAATTACAACCTAAGCCAACAACCCGAACCCCCTACGCCCTGAACCTCTTAACCCTGAATCCTCGCAACTCTCGGTTCAAAGCCCTGCAGCATTCAATGACGAAGGCCTTGAGGTTTACAAAGGTTTAAGGACTCGGGTTGAGGAAGTAGGGTTTAACGTCTAGGGCTTAGGGCTTGCCAGAGAGTGTTCCCCGAAAGTAAGCACTTTCCACTCTGGAAAACAAAAGTAGCTCCTCCTCTAACAGGTCCTAGAGGCGAACTCATAGGTTTTGGAATTTAGGGTGCAAGATTTCGGCGTTACAAGTGTGAGGCTGATAGTAATAACTGCCGATCGCCAACCACCATCTCCATAGGGTTTGGAGTTCTGTATTCAAGGTCGAAACTAGGAAATCAGGGTTGCATTGGGTACCATTAAAGTGGCCTAGTGATTCGTGGGAGGGAGAGAATAATTCGGCCGAGAGCGCTATCTACCCGGATCATCAGGTTGTCACGAGATAAACCTCGGCTGTTCTGCTTCGGCCTTAATGACCAAAAGCACGCAACCTAGCTGCATATTGAGGTTATATAGGGACAATGAAAAAGAAAATGGAAACAACTACATTACAACAGGGTACATATGCATGTGCACTGCCTATGCACTCAAGGGAAGGCCCGTGTCAAATTGCATGCGCTCTAGACCCCAAAGCGATGTATCAACGCATGTTGGAACCCAAAACCCCGCCGAAAGTCCAATCCAAAGCAGAGCGAAACTCCATTCGGTGAAACTAGGTGTCGTGGGTTGAAAAAGATGGACGCTCTTTACCTACAAAACAAAAGCCAATCGCACCTATAGTCACTTGAAAAATGGTTTTTGACGCTTGTGTCAGAATTGTTCCCAAATGTCACCGAATTCCGCCGAATAACATCGAACTTGCAAGACGAACCCCTGAAACCCTCCTGGTACACTTTCGCCTGGTACGCATTCATGATATCGAAGAAGGAAGCCGATTCAGGATACATGGAGACTCTGAAAAAAAAAGCCCTACATGCAATGGAAGAGCCTTATCTGGGGCTTAGTATTTAGGGTTGACATTTTCGGGTATAGGGTACAGGGTTTATAGGGCTTAGGGTTTAATGTATAGGGTACAGGGTTTAGGATTAAACCCTAAACCCTCAACCCAAAACCCTGAACCCTTAACCGGAATACTCCTTAGGAGCGGAGATGCTACTCTAAGCCCCTCCCTGACATCGCTGGGCATTTCCCAAAATTAGGGGTCCTATACTGGGGTCCCATAATAAAGAGTATGGTGCTTTAGGGTCTGTGTTGGGAAACTGCCACATACCTAGCTCATGGTGGATTTCTGCTGCGCTGTGACTTCTGCTAAGCAAACTCCACCACTGCCGTTATTGCTGCTACTTAGACTAATCCTGCTGTCCCATGTTTCCTTGAATGTGGCTATTTTCAGAGATTAGGGTTCCCTATAGCAAGGTTTAGAGCACATTACGGCTAAATCTAGATTAGAGCATTGCGGTTTTTGGGCAGAGACGACTCCAAGCCCCTACCCCAAGAAGTGAACAGATCAAGCCCCGACCGCCCAGAAAGCACAAGGACCACAGGCCCAACATCCCCGCGACGACTTTTCTGCAGTTCCGCAGAATGAATCGCCCGATTCCTGAACCCAATCCCCCGCTGAAGCCTGCACCATACACTCTGAGCCCCAGATCCTCAACCCCTAGTCCAAGCCTCTAAACCCAGAATCTCTACCAAACCCCTAAGGCCGTGATCCCTAAAATCCAAAGCCCTAAGTCCAGAATCCCTAAATCTATAGTCCCCCTTAAGTAGATAGAATATGGCTTTGGGTGTATTATAACGAGATCCCCATATACCCCATATTGTATCTACTTAAGGGGGACTATAACCCTCTAACACCAGAATGTTTTTGAAAATGCAAGGTACAAAGTTCCCTGGCAACACTCTCCGCCCGGCACCACGCGCGTTGAGACCAGCTTGCATAATTCAAAACCTGCCGCTGAGAGAATTGGGGTTTAGGGCGTAGGCTTTAGGGGTTTGGGGTTTGGGATTTACGGCTTAATTCAGAACCTGCCGCTTCCATTTTGACAACAGGATGTAACTCATCCGTGCTCTTGATTGATAAAAAACCCTAGATGCCAAAGCATTTTGTTTTGCCAAATTAGGGGTTTAAGGTTGCAATCTTGGTGCTTAGCATAATTTATTTTTCCTTTTGGATGCAGGATCTCTAGAATAATGCCCCGTATTGATCAAGAGCATCAACAGCGGGGATTGAAGTGTAGGATTTCTTGTATATGCGGATTTCTTGTAAGTGCGCTCCTGGTAGAACGACTGATCAGAATATCTTGCGATAGAAAAGTGGGACCTCTGTTTATGGAAACCCCCAGAACTTTTGGATCTCCAATCAAAAACTGTCTCCAATCAAAACCAGCTGCATACAAACGGTGCATGCACATCCCGTCACGTCCTATTTCAGCCTGCTAATGGAGGAAATCTTGCACCACACATGATCCCTGACGTGCCATTATTCCTCAGGTTCGAGCTGCTTCAGGTCTCCTTCTGTCAACAAAAAACTCCATCGATTCAGGACTAGAAATCGAAGTACTGCTACAAATCATCAAGCAGAAGACTACAAAAAAACAGTGCCAAGATATCAAAGACACAGGCACAGAAGCAACGAAAAGAAAAAGCTAGCACGAAACCTGCATCTTTGGACATTCTAATTCTTTCAACATGCTAGCCGCCAGCTCATACAGGGGCGAAACATGCTTGATATGACTGGAGTAATCGGTGTATCAAAAATGCTCACCCAAAAGCACGCACTCAGCCCTCTGAACCCAGGCTTGCGTTCTAGGAAGGGACAGGTCCTTGCAATCCCTTCCCCCGATTAATGCACTAGACCACTTTGCAGAGAACGCAAATCTTTGAATACAATTTGTGAAAGGATTGCCTAAGCGACTCAAAAACGTTAAATTGGAAATCCAAATTTGAAGTAGGGAACTCCTTTGCTTCCCAGGTCTGCATTGCCGCAACATGGTTTCATGAAAAAGTCATGGCAATCAAATCAGAACTAAGACTTATTTGATTAGAAAAGTGCTCTGATAAAAAGGATGGAAACCAAGCAGGCCACTATAAATCTTTACTAGACGACCACTCAAAAAAGGTGATGTTTTATCATTCGGGAGACCTCAAAGAGAAGCAATAAATACGGCTGAGAAAAACCTTCCGCGAAGCACACAAGAACAGAAGTAGCAACAGTTAAAAATTATCCCCATCTTCAGAAGAAGGACTGAAATCCCGGGAAGTCAGTTAAAGATTCCAGGAGCCACCCAAAGGCATCCCAATGCACCCGAAAAATAACCTGCGCATGAAGTTTAAGGTCTACCTACAACCTAGTATCCCTAGAAAGCAAGAAGCCTACAATTAAGGTGTAGTTCACTGGCCCCTAATCTCTTGTTCGTTCGGGTTTCGGTGAAGAATCGTTTCGGGCAGCTTGGGTTTTTAGGTAGAGTTTCGGGAGATAACCTGCACAGACCGACCCTAAACAAGATATTACCCCAAGCCTGAACCCTAAACACCTTAACCCTTAAACGCCGTAAACACCACAACTGCACTTCCGCAACACGAAACCCTGAAAACTTTGAATGGCAAACAGCAATGCCTCAATCCTGAATGTACATGCTTGCGGCACACCCATTAGCAGTCTTTCATAGGCGTAGCAGAGCAGGGTTTATGTGTTCATCTGCTATCCCATTATCCAGCTGCCACTGAATGGGGGCAATATCAGACATGCAAATTGTGGAATTCCACTTTCCTCTGCCTGGGTTGGCCCCTAAAAACCCTTTGAAAATATTAAGATATAGGGTCCCCGATTAAGGCCATTAAGGAAAACATTAAATATCCCAGGGGCCTCTCCACTCACCACAGAAAGTTGCCACGCGGCTCAGGGTTTGAAGGTTGAGGTGCTCCATAATCATAATATGTCCCCATGCACCTGTGACTATGTACTGCCAGTTAACATCTAACGTTCAAAAAAAAACTAAACCCCAAAACCAGGAAACTCTAAATGTAGACCCCTAAACCCAAAGCCCGGAACCCTAAACCCCGGACCCTAAACCCTAAACCCTAAGATCCTAAACCCTAAAGCCTGGACCCTAAACCCTAAACCCTCAATCCTAAACCCTAAACCCCGAACCCTAAACCCTGAACCCTAAACCCTCGAAGCCAACCCGGAGCCTTGTCTTCCTCCAGGCTCTGCAACACAGGGCATAGAATCATGAAGAAATGACATCGCTGCACCTGCTCAGAGTCGAACTTGCTGGTTCTTCTTGTAGGCATATATATAGGGTTTAGGCTTAATAGGAAATAAGGGAATATATACATATATATACATATACATATAGGGTTCAGGGCTTAGCGTTTAGGGTTAGTATGGAATAAGGGCATATACTGCACAGGGATTATGCAGGGATCACATTCTCCTATTCCCTGCAGAGAACCAGTAAGTGAAGGCTGAAGGGATGCCATGATGTGAGTGTTTGCAGAAACGGGGGTCCTCCCCTACAAAACCCAAAAATTACAATCCTTATTATGGGGACTCCTCTAACCCTAAGCCCTGCACCCTGAATGCAAAAAGGGATCTGGAATTTTGAGTAAGCCATACATAGGGATTACGCGGTTTCAGAATTGTCCCTGAGAGGTCTCCTGAGCTAAATTACACCGGGCGGTCAAGAAATAAATGGAAAAATAACGGTATGATAGGGGTTCCTGTTACCATTCATGCAGAGATTGAAGAAACGAAAATGACAAAAATGAAAACCTAAACCCTACACCCTAAAACCGATTTCTGGATCCACCCAGGTACATATGATGGAATGCTCGAGACTGCCCTTTGCAAAGACTGGGACGCGGTGATGTCGCTCCCCACATCAGCCTGGGGACACGAGAAGTAATCGTACCTGTGCGCGGACTATTTTTATTTGGGGATACTATGGTACCCATTAGGGTTTAGGGTTTAGGGTTTAAGGGTTTAGGGTTTAGGGTATAGTATTTTATCTGGGGATACTATGGTACCCAATAATATAGGATTTAGGGCCCTATAATGGAAAATCAAATGGAAAAGAAAATGGAAAATGAAATGGAAACTGGGACTATATAGGGGATTATAGGGAGTGTAGTAACACGCAGTTATGAATTTATAGTCCCCCTTAAGTAGATAGAATATTGGGCTAATATTGGGATAATGGAAAGAAAACGGAAACTACTATATTATATAAGGTTTAGGGTTTAGGGTTTATAGTCCCCCTTAGTAGATAGAACATGGCTTGGGTATATTATAAGAAGGTCCCCACATACCCTATGTTCTATTTACTTAAGGGGGACTATAGCTCTAAGCCAATTATCACCATACTAGGGGGCTGATAATTAATCGGGTTGGAGGCACAGTTGAAAGTAGTTTCTGGTTACCCATGAACCTCCAAGTTAAGGTTTTGGGTGCACATAGACTTTCATGGGCAGTCGCAAATAAGGTTACCAGAACACCATTTTTACCCAGCTGTCTTCTCCACATGTGACTACCGACCGACAAATCTTAAACCCTAGCGCCTTAACCCTAATGCCCACATGGCAACCCCTCCACCGTAAACATACAAGTAAACTTAAGGGCGCATCCGAATACTGAGGCGAGCATGGCTCTGGGGACGAATGCCTGCAATGAATTCGAGGATCAGGAAGTCTTTTTGCTTAGCTTTAGGGCTTGGACTTTGGTGTAAAGCTTTTTCCTGACCGAAGCAGCGGCAGAATTACTTAATAAAGGACATATCTCGACCAGTGGTTTGCACTAGAGCATTATGTTTTGGCCAAGGCCAATTCCTCAGCTCTTTCAACATGCCTTGTTTGACCCCTCAAACCTGAACCCGAAACCGCAATTTGCAGGTTACCCTTGCTTCATTCGGATTCTATAGCTGGGCTTGGGTGGTTGTCTCGGGGACCTTGTCCGAAAGAAGCAATGCAAACAACAAAACACAACTTGGGCTTAAGCGTTTACAGCTTGAGGTGTAGGGCTTACGGTTGAGGGCTGCCGGCTCAGGTTGGAGGTTCGGGATTTTGTCAAGTTGTAGGGTCGAAGGTTCCTTAGATTGGTACATATGATCCGTCATGGTTTCATGGAAAAACCATTTCTGTTCGAGGGCAAGCATAACTAAGGTGATCCCCCTCACACTAATAGTAACTACAAGGATGACTGGTACTGATATGGTGGTCCTTCTCAATTCCCGTCATGCAAGTTTTATTTGGTCGGGGAAACCACCTGAAGCATGACCATTGCATCACCACCAATACCTGATTCAATCAGCATGCTTTCTGTTGTATCAGAATGCCTGCTGCGACAAACGTAAAGTACAAGTATCAGAAGAAAGGAAAGCGGCCCAGAGATCATGTTTGTTCAATCCCATACCGCCCAGCTGCCACAGGAAAAGCGGCTTCTTGTTGAAGTCCCTGGTAGAGTAACCTTGTCTGATGCAAGGGAAACACGCAACACGACGCTTTAAATGTGCACTATAATAGTTCCTTGGGGCACTACCTTAAACCACACACATTCCACTAGCGAACATGGAACCACCGTGTCGGCCCCAGCCTAAGGGTTCCGTGCTACTTTTGGCTGAGTATAACCAAAAACTTACATATCCCTGTATACCCCCACTATAATCGCATTACAACCTCCAACAATGGCTCCATGTTGATTTTGGTGATACAGTCTGTCATCCAACTTTCCAGTCCATTTTCTGAGTGATTCTCCACTATTCCTTATAGGCACTACATAGCCGGGGTGAGATCCAAGTGTTGTATGTCTACAATACTCCCTTACTTACCTCCCCGAAGCCCCTGCAATGCCATGATCCCTTAAATCACTTCAACCCCGACTGTGGCCCCAAACCACCGTAAACCCTAAACCCGAAGCCTAGGGTCTAAACCCTGAACCCAAAATTCGAAATCCAAAACCCTAAACCCAAAACCATAAAACCTAGACCCTAAACCCTAGACCCGAAATGGACCCTAAACCCTAAACCAGGATTGAGAAATAAACCCTAAACCCTAAAATCCAGCAGTACACTCCGCCCCCAAAATATCATAATCCTTATTATAGGGACCCCTAAAATGGTACCCCTAATTTTGGGAAACCCCCTACCCAGACCCCCCAAAGCGATCTAAACATTAGATCCCCTAGAACCATATGAGATATTATATAAGGATTATATAGGGGTTATTATGGGTCTATTTAGGGGATCTAATTTCTTAGATCTCCCCAAGTGTCTGGGTAAACCCTAAACCCGCTGAAGGAGCCCGCACTCTGGCCGCCCGCAAGCTCAGCAATGACGCTCAACTGGACACTTCGTACCCCGGACCTTTGGCTTAGGGCTTTAGGGGCTTAGGGCGTTAGGGCTTAGAATCTTAGAGTTTAGGGTTTCGGATCTTAGGGTTTTAGGGGTTCTGGATGTAAGGGTTTAGGGCTTTAGGGGTTCAGGGTTTATGATCTTAGGGTTTAGGGTTTCGGGTTATGGATCTAAGGGTTTAGAGTTTGAGGCTTAGGTTTTGGGTTTAGGGCTTTGTGTTGAGAAGCTCAAGTGAGGATGCCCAAAAGTGGTTGTGGAGATATATGGGAGTTTCCCAAAATTAGGAGTACTTATTGGGGGTCCCCATAATAAGGACTGTAGTATTTTGGGGTCTATACTGGGGTGCCCTTGTTTTAGGAAACTCCCGTATAGGGTTTGGGGTTTTGGGCTTGTCATAAAGAATTTGGGAGACATGCTCTAGAGTGGTTATATGGACATGTTGGGTTTACGGCATAAGTTGACATGGCAAACTAGTAAACGTTTCAAGACTGTATAGGGCTTCAGGCATGCAAAGAAAATTGAAGCTGCTGTTCAGGGTTGGGGATTTGGGGCCACTCACGCTCTGTGCCCGGACCTGAGGCTCGAAGCCAGACTTCTTAAACGTGGTTATAAGAACAGCTAACCCTAAACCCTAAACTCTAGAGTTTTGGGATCAGATTTGAGGGTTCGTCGTCGCTTAGCGTCATTCCGGGTTTGGTGGACTGAGCCGCTGGGAAACTGAAGTAAAAGAACATTGCGAAATGATTGTCAAGGTGGTCTGCAGAGATTGCTTAGGGTTTGGGGTTTAGGGCTTAAGGTTGTTGATGACATTCGTGTAGAAACCTGGATACGTGCAATGCAGCTACCAAAAAACCTGTAAATAGCTACTTATATAATATGCCCCCAACTCTTTCTAAATCATCTAGGCCCCTTCAATACGTCCAAACTCCAAAACCTTGGTCAAATCCTTGGCCAACTTCTTAGCGAAAAATCTGAACCCTAAATCCCTAACCCCCGAAAGTCCTGAACCCCAAATGCTAAAGCAATGAAACCCTAAACCCTAAACCCTGTTCTACAAAGCACCCAAGCTCCTATTGATGGGACTTGCCTTCAATGGCAGATTTGAGGTTTAGCCTTTAATGATTTGGTAATTTCCCTAAATAAGGGAACCCAAATATAGACCCCAAAATACTATAGTCCTTATTATGGGGACCCCCAAAAAGGGTACCCCTAACTTTGGGAAAGTCCCATTTAAGGCCTGGAGTTGATTGCTGCGCCATGCCTCTATACCATCTCTACAACTACTGTGCTAACCTTTCTTGTAATTCTTCCATGTCCCCTTATAGCCGAGCCAATGCTGGAATGTACCCATGATGTAGGATCCCTACACGTGAAATCCTGCACCCAAGTGACAGCAGATTCCGCAGGGCTTGCTGCAGAGTGCGCATCTGTCGGAAACCGGGATCTGGATTTGTTTGCCCCACCTAGGTATCAACTTCAGGAATCAGGGCTTGAGGTTTAGGACTTTAGGCACGCAGGCAGTTTTCTTTGATACCCAGTCAGTTTGGATACCTGAACCATGGAATGCAGCCCTTAACTAAGCTATTCGGGACCCAAAACCTAAGGGTACAAAGCTTGAGGGGACAAATTTTATTTCCTTGAAGCTGAGCTTGTATCTAACGATCATGAAAACTAATTTAACACATGCTTCTACAAGATAATCTCCCCTATGGTTTTGGAGATTCCTGGGCTCTTTAGCTCCCCGTATTATACTGATAGGGACTATCCCTAGCTCCTTAGCTGTATGGGTAGCAATGATAACCATGTACATGCGGCCATGCTGAGACCAGCTCTTGGAAGTTCCTGGGATGCACAGCTCATGTTACGGAGTTGCTTCTCCACTTATGCACACCTATGAACCTTTTGAGAATGCCGAAGCATGCCCCTATAGCCTAGACCCTAATCCGTCAATCCTAATCCTCAAATTCTCCTGCCCCTGAAATGGTTTCAAGAACTCCCTGCTTTCAGAGATAAAAAGCTCCTGTCCCAGACTCACACCAAGCTACCCACTGGTGGGAGACGAAAATTGCGCGACCCATGTCTTCGGTAAACCTTCGAAATTTGAGACCAGGATTTGGAGTTTAAAGCTTCGGATTAAAAGTTTAGGGTTTGCATTTAGGGTTCTGACGTTCTGGGTACAGGGTCTCAGTGAGGGGTTTAAGTTTAGGGTTTAGGTTTGGGTTAAGGCTGCGGATGTCAATATGTTGGGTATCTTAATGCTGTCGGACATAACCATAAGTTGTTCGGTGACTGGTTATTCTTGTCATTGCTGCGGACCCCATCATCTGGTTCCGTGCATACTAGACAGACTGGTGATGGACAAAATGTTACATGATCCCTAAACGAAAAGAAGAACTGTTTTTGAATTCTTTGCTAGACTATGCAACAACAAGAATAAAGATCTGCAAGACCTTAAGGGGGCCAGGGTTTTTCTTAACATGGGGGACGCTCAGCCAAAAACTAAACCCTAAAACCCAAATTACCTGAAAAAAGTCCTGCCCCGAAACACTCTGAAAATCCAAGGTCGTTAAGTGCACCTGGATTCTGCGCATCCCTGGAATTTCCCCTAAACACCTTTTCCAAGCTCCAGCCTTGTCAAGATGCCTGCCTCCAGCAGTTGTTCATGCGGGGCCACTTCAGTCATGCAGAAGAACTCGGAGACTGGAACTGTGTACATGGGAAACTCCAGCTCATGGTCCTCCAGCTTGTTGGCTTATAATAGAGGGTCGGGGAATGGAAAAGGTAGAGGTAACTAAGTACGTGCTCTGTAAGGCTAGGGCTTCGGGAATCGAAAGCAAAATGGAAACTGCCCCTCTGTTGAGATAGCTTCTGTAGAAATCCATTCCGGCATTCCGTGCCATAACCACTAACCCAGGCCCGGCGTGAAGCAAGGAAGTTGGGCTTCAGACGACGGATTTCAAAAACAGACCCCAATCCCGAATTCCACGCACACCGCCACGAAGACAAGGGGACCACCCGTATGAAGACCCTGTATCATCCTTGTAAATCCCCCCAAACGCCCAAACACCCCAACCGGATACAGAAGGGGAAGGGAGGGTCCCTGATCCCAAGAACCAAGACCATACCATGGAGAGATGAAACGGGTCCGGGCAAGCGCATGATCATATTTCTCCCATTCGAAACAAGGTTTCACGTCCCACTCCGACGCTCCTTCGGCTTTGTAGGTTCTCCTATTAACCCCAATAACGTGCAGTACAAACCTCTGAACGCTTCGTGGTCAGTAGACTTACGGAATAAACAGAACCCACAAGTATACCGTGAACCCTTGAAACCTCCTCTCGGGCATCGGCCACGCGCAGAGATGCCGCAAACCGCGCAAGCGCTGAGGGCGGCCGGGACCCGCAGAACATGGCCATTTAAGATCTAAACGTTTGGGGGCTTTTGAAGTCGAAGTTTAGGGGTTTAGGGGTTCATTGTTTACAGCTGTAAGGTTAAGGGGCTCAGGGCTTTGAGGTTTAGATGTTTCGGGGCTCAGGTCTTGAAATTTGCATTTATGCTTTAAGCCAAGGGCTCGTGCGAAGGATTCAGGATCTAAGGTGTAGGATGTAGGATCTGCAGGGTGTCAAGCTAGGAGCGGCTCCGGCTAAGAGTTACAGCTTCACTTGCTGGTGGACCTACTAATGCATCATACGTCAGAAGTTGAAGCTCCACTTGCTGGTTGAATTTATTGGTGTATATAGTGGGGCCAAAAAAACTGAAATGTAACGACTATTACTGGTGACGAAAAAGAGGGTCACGATTGGGATCCATTCCCACTAGTCACCCGTGCACTATGAATATAATATATAAACCGAAAACCTTCGCGTCCTTCACCCACTGAGCTAGTTGAAAAAATGAAATGAAAATGCATAAAGCCATTGAATATGACATCTAAAATAACCTCCTTGCATAATAGCTGCGCGGAGGAATCGCAAGTAAGTTTTTTCTCCTCGTCCATGTCTAATCCCAAATGCAGCCACCTTCACTTGGGTCGCCATATGCTTCCAACACCCACTCGCACGGCGACGCCGCGCAAATATGGCGCCAAAGATTCCAGCGCACGACCGTTTCCATAGCTGTGAGCGCGCCAAGCGACGGCACGGACCCTTGATTTCCTGATAGTTGGATGAAGCACACAAACAAAGGAATCCACAGCATCGTGAAAACGTACGCGGCTGTTTGCATGAACTCCTAGGCGATGCGAACGAACAGGCCCCGCATGTCCATATCCGGCCACCAAAGCTTGTGGAATGCTACGAAACAGGTTCAGGGATCTGACACGCAGAAAGGTTTGCATTGAGTGTCTGCGAAACTTTAAATGCGCCCAGCAACCACTATTAAGTGTGAGTTGAGGTGTGAAGCAGCACTGGGGCCATCATCAACCTGCACAGCAGCAGAAAGGTTGCCCAAAGAATGCACATTTCTCATCGCTTGGCTTTTGCAGGCCCACGTGGCATGCATCTTTCTGAGCCCAAGGTTGGCAGTTCAATGTCAACAGACTAAAATTTCCCAAACAACAATCAGCACGGGTCATGACCGCAAGGATCATGGCAGCCAGTTTCCATGCAAATTGTTGCTTTTTCAAAGATCATTAGCTTGCACACGGAATTAAAAGCAACAACAGCGTAGCAGCAACTATGACTGCTGATGAAGAGTCCGCACAAGGTCTGCGATGAAATCAATGTTTGCAGGGGCCTTACCCCACCCCATAAATGATTTGAAAGCTGCATCGAAAGCTTCAAGGCCAAAGACTGAGAAAACGTTCAAGATATGTGCTATGTTTTCAGAATGTTTGGGTCAATTAGCACATAAACTCGTCCATTTCTTTCATCTGTTGCCAACGCTTCCAAAAGTTTGCAGCTGAGATCGTCTCATGCAATGCTGCTGCTGCTGCCCAGCAAGCTGGGCTTGTAACGCCGCAGCACAGCTTCTGCTGCGAAGCCTGGGAAGCACGAGAACGACACAAATAAAAAACAAGGCTCTTGACAAAATCAGACCCAACACATCCCAGCACGTTGGGTTTTCACGCTTCTCCGGGTCCGCTTCCAAAAATATGTTGAGGATGTCGAGGGCGCGTTCTGTGTGGTTGCACTGCTCCTGTCCCAGACCTACCACAGCAAGCAAGGAGCCGAGAACGCCTCTCTCTTTTTCCTTGGGCTGCTCTGAGTGTAGCGTAAAGGAGGGCTTGAAAATCTCAGGGCTTCAAGCCCAGCTGACCTTCCGTTTTACCGCCCCTGTGAAGTGTGAAAGAACCAGAGGCTTCTGGGCTGAACTCCGTTCAGGCTTGGTGAAACTAAGGCAAGAACTGAACTCTGCGGGCTCAGGCTGGCCTGACAAGGCTAGGCTTGAGTCAGCGCAAGCGTGCACTAACGGTGGTACAGAAATAAGGCCCTGGCGAGGGCTTTGGAGGGCTCAGCGGGCCTGTAGTACCTCAAGCCAGCGGGCTTCGGTAGTCACCTAAAGGAGCTGGACTGAGAGGCTGACGTGCCTTAAGATCCTGTTGAGACTGCGGGCTGAAACAGGAGCCGGTGTGAAATTGAAGACACAAGGCTGCAAAGGCAAGTAGGCTCACTGCGTCTTTGAACCTGGGCGGCAAGGCTTTGGGGTACAAAACAGGGTTTGGGAGGGCGGGAAAAGTTTTGTAAAGTAGAAGGCGATCTACCTATAAGGCTTGTAGTGGGCTAGCAGTTTTGGCCTGGGAGCAGTAGTGGCAGCGGGTGAGCCAGAGATTCACAACACACCACGAGACACAAGAGAAAAGAAAAACTCTTA
>CAJNIZ010045480.1:0-44527 GCA_905231905.1 Symbiodinium pilosum
TCGCCCAGGCGGACGCCGCTGCGCCCAGCACGGCGGGGGGCGCAGGTTGGGCCCGCAGTCGGACCAAGTCACGGATGAAGCGACGGGCGCCTGTGCTCCAGTGGCCGCCGGTCTCAGACCCCAGCACAAGCAGTTTTTGCGGGCCTCCGTGCGTGAGCTCGGGGTACGCAGCTTGCTTGCGGGGCTCATTTACTTGCAGGGCGGCATCAAATGCGGCCTAGAAGTACTGTAAATAAAACCTTTGATTTAAGATTCTCCAAATCCACAATTACATATACACCGCCATGAGCAGCTTCTTCCAAAATATTGCCTTTCGGAGCCCTGGACCCCGTCCGAGGGGCGGGGAAGGCAATCAAATATGCCCTGGAGGTACCGGTAAACGAAGCAACGGAGCGCACACTGACAAACAGGCCGACCTCCCACAGCCCTTGACAGTCCGCGCGCGCTCATGAACCTTGGCATGACGCTCGACCCCAACAAGCGGAAACACAGGTTCTGCTTGGAACTGCGTTTTTTCTCCGCACTACGGCTTTACAAGTCCTGCCTGTTGCATCGCTTTGCCATCGATTCATTTTTTGCACCAGCAACTGCCAGCTGAGATTTCAGGTTAGCATGCCCCCAAAAGACCCCAAAGGCCTACATGAGGAGAGGCCTGTAGCCAGATTTGCCGAGCCACGCAAACGCATCCAGAACTGTCAGCCGTGCACAGATGATCGCAGACCCAATCTATCAGATGTTAATGGCTCTCCGTGGATTGGCAGATGATAGTCATTGGCCTGTACTTGCCAAAGGTTCCATGGAACGAGTGCAAACAAATGTGGCCTACAAGTACTGTAGAATCTTTGATTTAGGATCTTTCACATCCAGAAGCAAAAAAGCGTGTCCGAGTGTGATGCATTTTTTGCTGGCACGCGCGCCGATGCCGCCTCGCTGTCCCCGGCGTCGAGGTAGGTGGCCGCTGGTCGCATGAGGCAGCCCAGTTCGTCCGTTCGTTGGCGCACGCACCCGCAGCAGCGACGCCTGCCCTGCGCGTCACCGCCCGGGGTGCCTGGGTACAACGCTGGAGTGGCATCCTTTACGTCGCAGCACAGCGAGCCTTTGCAACGATGTTTCGCCCCCGGCCAACTACCTGCTTCGCATGCTCCCCCCTGGGGCGATTGCGGACTTTGCCCGCGGAATGCCGGGGACACGACGACGCAGTGCAAGGTTGCCTGTCCACGCTCTTGGACCAAGCCCCCGACCTGCCCCTGCCCGAGCAAGCGCAGCGGACGCTCCACCTCTCCGTTTTGGCGGGCTGGGACTGCGCTCTGCTGTCGGCACCGCGCGCTGCGTACTGGGCCTCCTTGGGCCGACTGCCTACCTGCCATCCGCGCTCGCGCCCCGGAGGTCGCTGCGCAGCTGCTGCAAACTTTGCAGGCGACGGCCTCTCGCGGCGGCCCAGCAGGCTGCGGCCTACCATCGCGGGCAAGGTTATGGTGTGCCGGACTGGGGCTCCACGCAGGTCGAAACCCAGGCATCGGTCGAGCGGGAATTTGGGGAGCCGTTACGCGGGCGGCAGCGACTTGCTGTTGCAGCCGGCGATGAGCGCGCGCTCGAGTTGCAACTTTTTCACCTTGATGCCGCATCTCGTGCGCTGCTGCTGTCGCAGGCTGGGCCACACGCTGCGCCTTCACAGTCTTCCGGAGCTGGCGGTCTCCTCGCCGCAGTTCCGGGTTTTCCTGTTGCGACGCCTGTGACGGACGCTGCTTGTGGCGCCACGCGCATGCGCTTGTCGGGCTCGCCTTGACCCGCTTGGTGACCACCGGGCTGCATGTGCAAACGCGGGCGCGCTTGCCTCCCGCGCTTTGCCCCTCGAGCGGGCAGTCGCGCACGTCTGCCAAGAAACTGGAGCTCGGGTTGCACGGAACGTGCGTCAGGCGGACATGAACATCGATGTGCCGGTCTCAACGACCGCCGCATCGAAGTTGTCGCCAATGGGCTCCCGCTCTGGCACGGTTCCCAACAAGCCAGCGACGCCACCATCGTCAGCCCAGTCACGCGAGCAGGCGAGGCGCAGCCTGGGGCTGACGCCCGGCCACCGCCGCAAGCGACGCCAAACGTGTCCCGAGCTTGTGCGCGCCCGCCGCTGCCGCTTGGTGGTCGTTGGTGTTGAAGGCGGAGGCCGGTTCAGTACGGAAGCTGCCACGTGGCTACGCTTGCTTGCGCGCCACCGTGCATCTGCGGCCCCGCAGCTATGCAGTCCGCTGCACGGTCCGTGTGGGTGGCTCGGTGGTCCGACCTTATTGCGGTCGCGGCACACAGCGCCTTGGCCGCCTCAATCCTCGCCGGGGAGGGCAACGTCGGAGGTGAAGCGCCCGAGCTGCACGATGTCCTCGCTGACGTGCGCTGGCAGCTCCCGGTCCATGCAAGCAGGTTAGGGCCCCGCCGAGCAGGCTGGGCCCAGGCTGCCACCATGCCGCTACACCTCCTCGCATTTGTAGAAGTTCGACTTGCTCACATATCCCAAAACAAGGATGGCCTCCCAACGCAGCCACAGGGAAATGGTACCAAGGACTAGTGCGAGGGAGGTGCAAAGTCTCGAGGCAGGCATGTTAGCACACATCAACATGCACACGCACACACACACACACACCGTATGATACTGTTTATGGGCATGCTTTCAGCCTTTCATATCTGATTTCATACATTTTTTTACTGGTTTGCGAGGTGTTGTGTGCTTAAAATCCACGAAGTTTCACATATGTTGCCGTCCCTCATTTTTGTCACAATATTTTATTTATTAAATACGTGAAGCATGCCCGCTATGTTGCAAGATCGTTTCACATGTCTCATGAGCTTGCACCACGCCCAACGATGCTGCTGCTGCTGCTGCTGCTGCTGCTGCCGCTGGCCCCTTGCCCAACGCCGACTGGGATGATCTCGTAGCAAAAGCCAAGGCCGTTCAGCTCGTAGCTGCGTAGGCTGCCCGGCAATATGAGCAGGCTGTTGTCGTGTCGCTGGTCCCAATCGGCTGCTACCAGCAGCTACTGCTTCGAAGCTGTCTGCTACTGCGAAGGTGTGGCAAGCGTCCACCAGCGCGTTGGACAGCGGGGGCGGCGCCGTCGCAATCGTCCACAGGCTTTGGCGGCATGCAATCAACTACTAGCTACCACTTGTAGTTGGTAAATGTTACAGTCTGCTCCCAATCTCGAAGCTTGACATACGAGGTTTAAGGCATAGCTTGTTGCTGGAAGAAAATCATGTAGGTTCCAACGTGATTTTGCGGATCTCCACGAGGGGTCATGAGGGTACTTCCAGTGTGCCTTCGAAGTGCTAAAGCAACAAGCCCCCCCAAAAACGTTTCGAGGCCACGTACCCGGAGCTCATTGCTGCCCGCCGTTGCAGGCTGGTTGTTTGGGTGCTCCAAGTGGGTGGCCGCTTCGGCGCACGGCGGATTTCCTCTGCCGGTTACACTTCCGGGAGGCAGCACGGCAAGCGTGTTGCCACCGGCCGGCGGGCATGAAGGCGGTCGCCGCGCGACAAACCCTTGGTTTCGTCTTCTGGACCGCAGACCAACACAACACAAGAAGAATAGAAGGATGATAAACAAGAAATGTAAGAGGAAAGAAAAGACAAACAACATCATATCAGCATAATAGCAAAACGGCGAACTGTTGCCAAGCCAGAGCCATTGAGACATGGACTTCATTTGGGTGGCCATTTCGGCTCTCTTGGTGGCATTGCTTTGTCAGCGCATCCCCCGTGGTGATATCCGCCGCCTGTGAGCATTTGAGATGGCACGTAGTGCAAGATAGAAATGTGCACATAACGTTGCAGCATGGTACTTGTGTAAGTCGGGGTGCGAACAATTCATTTTGACATGCGGTGAAATCCTACCCGATTTTCGAAACATCATGGAATTCAACCCCTGGACCCAGCATGCAATGCAAGGACATGCGCCTGTCGTGGAAACATGGAGCGTCTCCTGGCAGGCACGGTGCGAGTAAGATAGCATCATGACGGTCCTGCATGATGCCACGACGACAGCATGAGGGTGCTCCATAGCAATTGTCCCATGTTGGCAGCTTCATGTCAGCGGGCGCTGTGCTGCAGGTGCGAGGTGTGCTGCCCTTGCATAGCCATCGGTCTTGCGGCAGCGTCCGCATCTGATTTTTTTTGGATCGGGTGTTACATGTATTAACCACAAATTGCCAGGTTGGGGTGCATTATGATTGCTGCATCAGTCGGCGCGGAAAAACCAATCAAGGTTGGGCTTTATCGGCGCCATCAATTGGGAACAAGGCCTTGCAGGATGCTGTCTTTTGCACGCGAGGCTGTCATGATGCGAGACCACTTGTTGAAACACATTTGATTCTATTGGGGAATCTTCCCCTTGACATCCTGAGTGCCCTGCAAGCCGACAAGTCATGTTGCCTTCAGCCGCCTCGATGAGCGTCAGCCCGAAACTTTGGTGTAGCTGGCGGCCCAAGTCCACACAGAGTAGCGTGCTTTCGCCGATGGACAGTTGTCCCATTGGCTTCTTGGCAGCCAGCGCTACAGTGTAAGGCCTCAATTAATCCGTGCTGGTAATATAGATCCCTGTCGATGGGTGTAAGGAAAAGATGAACGGTTTCTCGCTGTCTTTCGGCTGTTTGTTGGCGTTGTTCATGGGGCCCTTTTGATGCCCTTTTCTCGACCCGGTATACGCAATGAAAAAAACTTTCCATACAGGTCACTCATTCGTTCTGTGGCAAGCATTTGGGAAAATGCCAAGGAACTGCTTTTGCAGCGAGATGGCGGGCAGCATGCGGAGACATGGCTGATCCAGATCTCTGGAAGCGCACGGTCGCGCACTCGGCTCTTCAGCATCTCGCCGCCAACGCCCATAAAAAGATTGCGCATCTGCAGCAGCTGACCAGCGACTTAGAGGTTGAGCGGGCCACTCGGATGAACATGGTGTGGCATGTTCCTAGCTGTTTTGTTGACCCAAACGGCTCTTGTTTTAACGGGTGTGAGTTAGCGATTTACTGCGTGCTTCGTGTGCTAGCATCCTGTCAAAGAGTGACGCATGCCTTGTCAGGATTTGGTGGCTGCAGATCTTCAGGTCATGGCCTTGGAAGAGTTGATGACGCACTCCCCGAGTCTCCGCTGAGTAGAAGGTCGTATACACAGGGTGCAAACGCAAACACAGCCCGTCGTCTGGGTCAGATAGGCCACACAAAAAAACATTGCCATGAAAACATCCAGCAAGGTTCGACACAGAGACTGTTGATCACACAGCTGGGGTTGTCATCTTGCTTCTATCTTTGTATGCCACTAGACGTTTGGAGTTCAAAGAGCCCATCTATAATATTTTGGCATATTTTGGGGAAAGCTCAGGAGTCCGGAACGTGATGTTCCTTTGTGTGAGGAGCGGCGGGCAGTCAATGGGAGGACGCTCGGAACTGCTGGGAATCGCTTAGGGATGTTTTGGCAAAAAAAGGGCTGGTTCGTGTATGTGGGACTATGCTCTGAGAGGCTTTGAGGTTTAGGGTTTCTGGGTGTTTAGACGCGTTTAATGTAAATAGGCCTAGGCTTTACGTGTTTTTGGGTTCAGGGTGAGGGTCAGTGGGTGTGATCAGCACATAGACTTGAGTACTCGTATTTGGTCACTTACGGCAGCCCCCCCCCCCCTTTTGCGATCCTGAGCAAATCGCACTTGATCCCTCCTGTTGGTGTTAGAACCGGCAGTTGCCGAATCACGTTGGGCGTATCAAAAGCATCTTGGGGTTGGAGGGCCTTTCCTATTAGATCCTATTAGCATGAGAGGACTATACACTGAGCAGGATGCAAGTTTTCCTGGTCGAGTGGCGGGGAACATTTCCTTCTAGCCCACTTGCTCCCCTTCTGCCCTTGCAGGCGGGTAGCTTTTCTAGTGCATGGTAATGGTGGGGTCTTTCCTCAACGCACTCAGGCTTTTAAATGCGGTTGAAGGATGAATAGCAAACCTGACAAACCATTTTGTTGCGAGAGTGGGTTTCCCCCGACGTACACCCGAGAAACTCCTCGTTCTAGCGACATCCAAAAACGGACCCCTAATTGGCAACTCCACATCAGTTGCCAGGAAGCGCGCGGCCCTTCCAGCAGCGCCGCCCCTCGGTCCAATGCCGGATGGTACTTTCCGTTCAACGGTAGACTCATGGAATCGCAAGCGCGATCGCAAATGGGTGGAGAACAGACTGGGCATACCAGAAGAGGGATCCCTGCCTGCAGAAGTATTTGGGATGTTGTGCATTTTGTTTAGGATGCTTAAGTACCCCAGCTGCACCCAACTACGGGTGGTTGTTGGATGTTGTTGGAACGTCTATTTCACGTGTAAGGTGACGGGAGTACAACATTTGTGAATGAGCTTGACACTTCAGTTGTCATCGCGGTGGGCTACCGCAGGGTTCTATATGGCGACCATGGGCCGTATCTTGAGTTCACTAAGCACCAGATAAAGTGGGAAAGCTTTCCAGTTGTCAAGCCAGACAAGCCTTCGCATGCCTATTACGATGAACGCTTTACAGAGGATCAACACGTGAAGGCCTACGAGCAGCGAAAGACGGTGCGTGACAAGCCAAACCCGCCCCCAGGTCCTTGGTCAGCAAGCCACAACCGCTTCGACACGGGTTACGCAGACTATCAGCCTGGGTATGTATACGTGTCAGCGGACTGTGTTGATGTTTTGCCTCAGAGCCGGCCAAACAAACGGGTAAAACGCGGTACTTCGACTTCGAATGACAAATGCGTTGCTCCCACGGCAAAGTTCTTGTTTGCAATATTTCGAAGGCTTGCACTTCTTGAAGGGGGTTGTTGAATGTCCATGTTAGAGAAGTTTTGGCCTTTGGCGTCCATGTCTCCCAAACTAGGAGTGCATGGGGATCATCTTGTACATTCCAGAGCGAAGCCTTGTCTCAAGGTTTCCTTCACCAAATTCGATTGTGCTGCATTTTTTACTCAAGGTTCTCGAGCTTTCGCGCTGTTATTAGCAGCTGAGACAGGCAATCCCACAGATGAACAAGCTTGTGCGAACCTTGTCACACACAACCCGTGCCTCCTCGGTGTACCGGCTTGAATCCGGGCCGACGTCCCGAAACGGGCAGTGGATCAGCGGACATCTGTTGTGGCAGCATACGCAGTTGCAACAGCTTTAGCTGCTTTTGCCGAAGGCGTTCTGCCGCTTGTGAAGAGCAAGCTAGTGACGGCAATCGGCACACCAGCGTGATTGCAGCGCAGCTCCATCATGATTGAGGGATGATGAGCACAGCTTAGACAGGCTTGCGCGGCTCGTAAGAGGTTGTGCATTTGAATTGCTGATGCTCGATCTTGCAGGTTTCTTCTTCAGCCCAGATGAGTCCACGGGCGGCTGCCAAGGTCCCGATTACCACTTTGGTGACAAGGAGAGGCAATGGAGGACGGATTGCAAACTTGCTGCCGCGTGCTTTGGTTTTAAGGCATCAACAAGATCAGACATCTGTCACAAGTTTCTTAAATTCATGAGTCCTCTCTTGGAGTCCTTAGCAGGCATCTTCCATTCCATTGTTAAATTGTTTAGGTGCGATGAATTTTTCTGAGTTTGAGAAATTTCCATGTAGGCCCCTGCCTTATAAGCCCCTGTTGTACAAGGATGCGAATCGTGGCATCATTGCCATGGTCACCGCAAAAAAGGGGCTTATTAATCGAACTCTCCAGAGTACCAGTGATGACCAGAACAATAGTCAGAGCAAGGACGCACCATTATATTTGCGATAACAAGCAGAGCGATGACAGCAGTCGTTGGACTGGTCTTTGAAATGAAAGGCACTCGTGACATCTCGTGATGTTTTGCATCCAAGCAAGGATATTGACCCTTGGTGGGCAACCCGCTGTTTCATGAAGCATGTTCGATATACTCCTTTGAGAGTTGGCAGCAAGTTCTTTATTTAGCAGGTTGCTGTAGCCTTAAGCACTAAACTAAACCATACTAAACCTTAAGCCGGTCCTGCAAGTGTGCATTCGTTTGCTGGCAGGAGTGCGTGGAAAGGCGAGTGCGCCTTCCTCTACAGGAATGAGCCAGAAGATAAGAAGGCAGTGCGAGCTGTTTGGCTTGAAGGCTAGTAAGCGACTTCCAGGCTAGAAGGCGTCCTCGTCTTTTGCAATGCCCCGTGTCTACAAACCGGGCGCCTCGTTGAACTCCGCAGGTCTTACACTGGCGGTCTCCTCGAAGTGATGAGTATGATGCTTGCTACCGGCTCGCCTGCAAGGTGGCACTCTGCGTGCAGTGTCTTATGGGTCTGGGAGTATGACCATGGAGCCAGTCATCTGCAAACTAAGCTGGCAACCCCTAGAATTCAACCTATGGCGAGGAGTTCTGCAGAACCCATTGGTGTATGTCGAAAACCGTGCCTGCCCCAGAGAAGTTGAAACAAATTGTGATGTGTGCCGATGGAGCGCCACTGTCAGGTTGCAGCTGCAGTTTGGTCATTTTCAGTCTTTCTGGTCTTGACCTCTCTCTGCTGCTGCGCCATCGTAGGCAGGAATTTGTCAGGAGTGTTCCAGTGCCCTGTGAAAGTAGTTCAGAGTCTTTCTTCTCGTCCTTGCAGGCTACAAGCTAGGATCCCAGCTGTCCAGCCCGGACAGACGTGAGCTAGGCAGGGAATCAGTGGTGGCCAGCTGAGTCTAACAGTCAACTGACATCAGCTTCTCCAGGCGGCAACGCGAACAACGTGTGCAGCAGCGCCAGCAGCAGAGTCTGACTGGGGTCGCATGCTAACAACAGGGGGAGCCAAGACGCGCACGCGCGCAAAGGCGGCTCGTGCTCACTGCTGTCACAAAAGTGGCCCGAGAGCTTAGTACATGTGACTGTGGAGATCTCAGCGGCTACGCAGCCCAAGGGTTGCAGCAATTTCACAGGAGCAGAAGGGAGTTATCTTTTGTCACATCTTGTGGCCTGTGTACCGCTGATCACTTAGTAAGCAATTGCATGACATGGCATGGGCTGAAGGGCATCCCAGGCGGGAGTCCTCTTCACTGGGATGGCTTTCCTCCTATGCTTACAGCTTGCCAACGGCAACGGCATGCTCGTGCCCAGAAGCCAGCTTGATGAGTGAGTCTGTTCATGCTAGATAGCTTCAGAAGCTGTTGGTGCACAGATGTCTGCACGAGAATTTGTCGAGACATAGGTTTTTCTTTGTAACTTAACTAGTGAGATTTCTGCATCGGCAGGGTCGGCAGAGCCAGGAAGCCTGTCAGTGCATGGCCAGGTCGATTTTCATCTGCTACCCAGATCTCACCAGTGTTGGCTTGCGCCTTTCACCAAGAGCAAAGCTCGCCAAGAAGGGCGCTCGTTGAGAAAGGCGCTCCAGAGTTCATTGATGTCATCATTCATGGCATAAGACAGGCGCCTACTGGTGTGATGCGCTTCTCTGTAGGATGCTCTGAGTTCCTTGCATGCTTGACATAGGTCGAGCTGCATTTGCAGTGCTACTGACATTTAGACTTACCGTGGCAGTCCAACTTTGGGCACGCGTCATTGTAGCTCCATCAAAGCTGAAGGTACAAGGTGCACTCCGCATTACTTAGATTCGTTTGGTTGTCTCCATGACAGCCATAAGGCAGAGTTGCAAGCCCTCTTGTGTAGGGGTTTGTGTGTTCAGGCTTTGTGGGCTGCCCTTGTGGCGAACAGTGACAAACTGTGAGTCTGGCCACCCCTTGGTATGCTCGCCTAGGGTCAGGACGTCCGCAGCTGGAGGGGGAGCAGCCTCAGTTGCATGCATTAAACGGACATGGGTGGTTGTCAAAATTCTGGGCCCTTTCTGCATTCCTGTTATAATACGGCACCTAATATTTAGGGTGCCCTAAAAGGGACCATAATTTTGACAACCACCCACATGTAGAAGCGTCTCCGTCCAGTACCGCGCAGGTCCTGCAATGTTGTTTTCTGGTCTACAAGAGACTTGCACAGATTGGAAGCATTGCCATATCCCACAGGGATTGCAACGATGCGATTTGCATGGGCTGCTCGGCATCTCTGTGCAGGATGTGCAGGAGCATGATGCGAGATCCAGATGTCATCAGGACCTTTTGATTTGCTTTTGCCAGGATTTTTTCCAAACCCTGCCAGAGGGCGGGCAGCCAGTAAATATTCACAACTGTGAGCAAGCAGCTTGGTATTGCTCGGGTCAAATCCTGGCACCGCGGCTCGAGACAAAAGAAGGGAAGTTTTTTATTGACAGTTGATGTGCTACGCGGATCAGGGCCTATATCGGGTTTAGAGTAGAAGTTAGGAGGACCCCCCACCCTGTAATAGTGGTATACTAGGAATATAAGAGGACCCTAATATAATCCTTATTATCCATAATAGTCACTATTACTGGGTGGGGGGTCCACCTAAAGTAGAAGGATCAGAGGAACGGATCGCAGAATGGAAAGCACTATGTTGCTTGGGGTTGCTCAGGAACTGCCACACGCAGGGACCCTTTCCTCCACGCCCGGTTTAGGGTTTAGGATTTAGGGTCGCTGTACAGCCCCATGTCGAAAGGAAGATGTTGCTTGTCAGGGTTACAAGGCATGGACACTGCCTCCGCCCTAAGTGTCCTGAACTACTGCAGTTGTAATTACTTTGCACACTTACTGAGGGCCAATAACTAACAGATGTGGGGGTTTCCCAACATTAAGGGTTCCTTTTTGGGGTTTCCCTGTAATGATAAGGATTAGGCATGGTTTGGGGTCCATATTGGGGTCCCCTATGTATGGAACTACCACATAACCCTACGCTATATAACCCTGATAGTAGCTTCCATTTTCTTTTTCATAATGCCTAAGCATACCCTATATAAACCCTATTGAATCCCTATATAACCCCTATATCGACCCTCTTGAATCCCCAGACAGCCCCTACATAACCCCTGTATCCCTGGCTTGGTTTTTGATCCCAACCATGGCTCTTGCCGTACCTTGTCCCTGTCGGCTCATGCTTGGCTACTGCTTTGGCCAGCCAATCCTCTGAAATAGTAGTTCTTGGGGGGTTTAGGGTTTAGGGCTTAAAATGTCCACGGGCTTAAAATCCTCTGAAATGGGAGTTCTTGGGGGGTTTAGGGGACAGGGCTTAAAATGTACCAAGGGCTTAAAACAGAGAGCAACATCATTCCTTGTACTGTTATGGTACAGGGTGCCCGAAAATGGATCTCAAAATGATCTGACAGGGTGGTGGATCTCACTCTGCTTTGCCATTTACGGGGTGTGAGGATACTCCCACCAAGCAAGACAAGGTGAGCCCACTGTGGTTGCTGACAGTATTCTGCGTGCATAATAGTTAAATCCTAACAAAACGATTTAACCCGTTTAAACCTAAAGAGTGGTGAGCACATCATCTTCAAACACAGCCTTGCCATCTTACTCCGACCACCTGTGGCGGCACCATGGTGAGGTTCTCAGATTCAACCGGAATCGCGGTGTCTGTTTCATAGGGATAAGGGTTTTGGGTTTAGTTTTCCGGGTTTCAGGTTTTGAGTTACAGTTTGGGTTTAGTACTTGGGGTTGAGGTTTAAGTCAATCTTGTGTGTGGTCTGAACGAGCCTACTGGGTGATTGAGGGAGCATGCACGCCGACTAGCAACCAGATTAACCTGGGTTGTAGAACTATAGAACGATGGACACCCAGATCCTACTCTGATTGACTTCTTCCTCCTGTTCTGAACGACTTGTCCGGACGAGTTGTCATGGATTGATTATCAGGGGGCCGGGTAGTGTTAAATATGAAGGGGAGGCCTTTGCATGAAGCTCATGAGGTGTGCTCCGCCCCAAATGGAGATTTCTTTAAATTATTTTAAATTCCAAACAAGTGCCACAACCCCGAACTGCCCTGAATCACGAGGTCCTCTCCGAGGCTGAGAAGGCAGCAAGAGCAAAGGCGGAGAGGGAGGCCACTTTCGGATGAAGGGTAATCGGATTATCTAGGGTTGAAATAGGGATAATGGAAAAGAACATGGAAGCTGCTATCTGATAATAGGGTATGTATAAGGGTTATACGGGGATAATGGAAAAGAACATGGAAACTACTGCAATGGATAGGCTTTAGGGTTGGGGTTATATAGGGATAATGGAAAGAACATGGAAACGATTATATTATATAGGGGTTATATTGGGGGTTTAAACGGTTTTCACAGAGGTTGAAGGGGTTTCACTCATTGGTTGTCATGGGCGGGACCCTAAACCCTAAACCCTAAATTAACCGGTTCGGGGATTTCTGGGTCTGGGGATGTCTGGGGTGGGTGTTTCGTTTTGTTTCTGTAGGGTTTAGGGCCCAAATCAAAATTTCAGGCTCCAGAGATCGACGAGGACATCAAACATTACCTGCGCACTGTTTAGGGGTGCAGATTTTGTGAAGGGATTCGGGTATCGTCGCGGAGGGAGCAGTCAGGAAAGGGAGGGAAGCCAGAGTTCTAGGTGGAGTTTGCGGGGGCCGCTGCGTTTCGACTTGGTGCTTAGCAGGGTTTGGGGGATCCTTGAAGGGTCCCCTCACTCATCCTTACATCATGACGCCTTCAATCCGTTCCCCAATCCTACCAAGCACCAAACCCGACCCTGCAGTCCCCAAGATGCAAATACTGAAGCCTAAACCCGGCCAGGGCGTTTCCATGCAGGTAGCGCGATGCCTTTGCTCAAGCCCCCAAATCCGACAAAACTAGGAACAGCTTCGCTGGTAGCTCTAAGGAAGTTTCAGGTGGGTAGTCTCCCCCATATAAGCATTGTATAGACCTTGTATAGTCCTAGTGCCCCCACATAAGCCTTACTTAAGCCTTATGTAAGGGTACCCGCCTGATAACTACCCACATGAAAACTCCGTTGAGTAGTGGCATGAAACCCTAGACCCACTCATAGATTTGCAGGCCCTGGCCGCCAAAAAGGCAGAGAAGGAGCGGATCGAAGCAGCGACTTGGCAGCGCAAGCGAAAGCAGTTTGCTTGCGGGTTCCTAGGAGTTTCCCAAAATCAGGGGTACCATTTTGGGGGTCCCTCTAATAAGGATTATAGTATTTTGGGGTCTATCTTGGGGTCCCCTTATTTCGGGGTATACCTCTAAGTCCATAGGTATGGGTTGCAAGGTACAAGCTAACCCTACGTTTAACGATCCATGAACCTCCAAACATGGTTTGGGATGTGTGTGGCTAGATATATTATAGCTTAGGTCATTCCCCCTTACAGTAACTGTTCCCACAACAGGTAATAGGAGTTACAACGACCACACAACAAAGCCACCTTAAGGACAGTTACTGTAGGGGGGAATGACCCAAACTATAGTAGTTTCCATTTTCTTTTCCATCATCCCTATAATATAAACCTCAAAGCCACTATAATAGTTTCCGTTTCATTTTCCATTCTCCCAATAAAACCCCAAGGGTTTTTGGATTCACTCTATCAACATTCGGCTGACGCAAGGAGGTCATGGCACTGAGGGTAATGAAAATAGGTAGCCGGGCTCCCTGGCCATCGCGTGCACGTGCAGCCGGTCCCATGGCTCTCGTTCAGAGCGTACGCCGCCGCTTCTAGCTCATTGCCACAGTTGTTGTCGCTTTGTTCCCTCGTGATTGCTAGCTTTTGCATGCCTGGGAGCTCTTGGGGTCCTTTATAAGTGCTCTTGGGGTCTTGTGAGTCCCTGTTTGGGGTCTACGCCGGCATGGTAGGGGAGAAAGGTTTTGCATCGGCCTATTGGGGTCGGAGCTCTTGAGAACAGGCCTGAGCTGGATCATTGAGTTAGGCGTGGCTTCAGTACATGAATAGTGACTTAAGCGTTCAAGTGCGGATGTACTACAGCATGTTAGGCCTGTCACTGCATGGGAGACGATGTGAAACAATTAGCAGGTTTCTTTCGAGCTGGCGGGGGGGGGGGGCATTTTGTTGTACGCAGGATGCGGTGAACGAAATCCTCACCCATGAAGGTTTGGGGCGGTGGGGTGTACCTTGAACGGCTTCTGCATGTAGAGCCTAGTTCTAATAGCCGTGAGGAAATCCGTGCAGACCGGGACATGTACAATGCGGTGCGCACCAACGCAGCTCAGGACTGCGCAGCAATAGCTCAGGGCGAGCCCTGCATGTCACAGACTTTCTGTAGTTGTTAAAACTGTATGGTCTTAAAGTTAACCTTAGGCATGGCTTTCACCAGGAAGCTCCGGCTGCACCCCCTCGCCTACTAATTCGTGTGCGCTATGACGTGGATGGCAAGAAAGGCCCGTTCGTGTTCAGATTCAAAGCAGCTCTTGTCTATAGTCCCCCTTAGGTAGATAGAATCTGGCTTCGGGTATATTGCAATAAGATCCCCATATACCCCATATTCTGGGATCCCTATAGGGTTGTATGATACCCTTTTTCCTAAGAATTCCGAGCGATGACCCCACTTTGGTATGAAGAAAGGGTATAGGGGTATATGGGATATTATCACCTTGAAGCCCATTTTGGCTAACACATGGTATATTTCTTATTATAGGCACCCCCAAAATGGTGGCTCTAATTTTGGGAAACCCTAAGCCGTATATACTGCATCCCTACATAACCCTATATATCCCGTATACAAGGACCTCTAATTTTGGGAACCCCCCCTCAAAATCTCCCCAGGATGCCTTAAACTCCGTTTTCCTGGACAGTGCAGAGGTCGCAGGCCGCTGGAAGTGGACGGCACCACGGAAACCGTGAGCTTGTTCCATTTTTACCAGGCGGCTGATCTGCTTTTGTTTTGATCCTAAATTAGGGGACCCCTATCTAGACCCCAACATATTATATTTTTGGACCTTCCTCCCCTTTGTTGGCTTTTGCCAGCAGTGGCAGGTAGCGTCGGCATTCATTGACAACAACGCGTGCGGAATTCCACATTACTTGCTTTTAATCCTCGGACCCTCGATGGAATCCCAATACCCCCAAAGCATGGTTTTCCTTGGAGGCCGTGGACGAGCACTTCCATGTGTCACCAGCGCGACAGGTCCTGCGACCTGCAGATGAGCTGCGCCCTAAGATGCGCACATTGGAATGGAACGTCATGCATAACGTCATATACTAATATGGGTATGCCCATGCGGGCGGGTGTTTCCAAGTCCTTGTCCAGAATTTTTGTCCGTGTAGTTTGAAAATTGGGACAACAATATTTATGCTCACATTTGCATGCACGCTGTATGCGCCATCGTCTTCGTCTGATTTCGGTTATTCAGACGTGTTTGCATGTGTATATGTATATATATGTGTGTGTATATATGCACATGACTTGTAGATGCAGTTTAATGACAGCGAGACAGCGAAGCTGCCATATCCCCAGAATTCTTTCCAGATCCGTAGAAGAAAGGTTATGGCTCTTGATGACGTTGGATTTCTGGGATCATTTTTCGTAGGGTTCCCGGTTCCCAGAGCCAGGGAAAGTGTGGTCGGGGCTGTTGATTCTCAATAGCGTTCTACATAAGCCCTGTCTTCCTTCTCTCTCTCTGTCTTTCTAGAACATATGTATATATGTACACGTATATGCATGCATCTTTCACGCGCGCAGGGCTGCAATCTCAATCATGCACACGTGTATGAAGAGTAGGGCTCCCCCACGCATCTAGTCCCCCTTAAGTAGATAGAATATGGCTTTGGGGTATATTGTAATAAGGACCCCAAATGCACCACATTTTTATCTACTTAAGGGGGACTATACCTCAACGGAGTATGGGATTTGGTGGTTGGTTCTTGCTGTTGCGCGCGGCCTGCAAGGTCAAAGTTTCCTGTAGAGCCGAAGGAGGAGGCTATTCCTAAGTTGAAGATGTGAGCCATAGTCTAAACTCCTTACAGGGGGATTATATAGGGGACTACCATAGGGGTTTCTAAGGGGTATACTAGGAGTTTAGACTATGGCTTATGTGATTTTGGCTTTAGGATAGAGGGCCTCTCACGTCGGGATATATGGGGACTACAAGCAGATGATGGGGCGCCCTTTTCAGGGCCAATTATATATATATAGAGACCAGTTGAAGACAGTCCTATTAGCTTTGGGTGTTGATTCCTAGTAGAAGCCGTGGGATGACATGGGGGAGCTTCTGAAGATAGACCCTATATCTAGCCAAGGGACATAATTTCTTCGGAATTTCCAGGCGGGCAGTTTCCTCCATACAGGCTTTACATAGCCTCATATACCTCCTAGGTCCCCATATAAGCCTTATACGAGCCTAACAGGCCCGGCAACTCCCCACCTGAAGGTTCCCTTCCAGAATGCCCCCAAGATCCTTCTACGTACCTCGAATCCTGACGTATCTCCAATGAGTGAGGTATCTGTACATCTTGCTTTAAGCCCATTCTGAGAAGCTTCTTAGAAGTTGAAGTTCGCAGCGAAGAGGATATTGAGGCAATTGTGCAGAAATGGTATGTGGACTGCAGCACCAGGTAGGGGTGATCATATCGGAGTAACGCAGCAACTTTCATTAAGTATTTGGGCAGGGTGTAGAAATGGCAAAGCAGTGGTGTGGCAAAGAGATTGTTCGTTGGAGGTGTGGAAGTCCAACAGGTGTATATAGGAGTCGTGTACGGCGTAGGCAAGAAGGAAGTACACGTGAAAGAAAAAACACAGATAAGGACTTTATAGTCTCCATAGGGTTCAAACAAACCAGCATAATTCATTTTCTGATCCCTTCCTGGGAGGCCCAAAATTAGTACCAACATGTCTCCTTTAGAATCCTTACATAGCTATCATGCAATATGCCTCAAGATCTTATTCTAATCAAATAAGCCCTCCTGTGAGGCCCTTCCTCCTTACAGTTCCTTCGCCTCCGTCGAATCCTTTCCCAGCTTGGAAAGCTTGGGATTAAGGAATGGCCAGGCTGCTCGTCTGAAAGGGGTCCAGGCAAAACAGCCACAGGTTGGGTCATATAGGGGCTTTAAGGGATATGGGTACCCATTGGGGTAATATTAGGGTTATGTAAAGGGGTTCTGGGGATAATGGAAAATACAATGGAAACTGCAATTTAGCATGTAGGGGTTGAAAAGAGGAATGACTCAATGGAAATCAGAATATAGGGTTCTTTCGGGTTTAGGGGCTGAAATAAGTGGTGACTGAATGGAAATCAAATGGAGAAGACAGTGGAGGCACTGAACGGAGCCTGGGTTGTAGAGAGTTTGTAGAGACAAGCTGTTAAGCGTCAGAAGGCTCCTAGAAAAGCGCCTAAGATCACTGCAAGTCCCATGTATGCAGGGTCGATAGGGTCGATGCTGATTACTTCGTATTCTACCGAGAATTAGTAGTTTCCCAAAAACAGGGGGACCCCAATATGGACTCATGGACCCCAATGCACCACAATCCTTATTCTGGGGATGCCGACAATGGTACCCCTAATTATGGGGAAGCCCAGTTAGTGAAGCTCTAAAGATTACCGGGACATACCGGGACGCTATTTGAGTCTCCCCACTAGCTAGAAACAGAAATAAAACTCCAGAAGCTAAGCCATGGCTTTACGGAAATGGGGTATATAAGTGGAATGTTGAGGTCGGGCTTTCGCCTTGGTGGGAACTAGGCCAGTTCGTCTCGTCATCGTTTAAGAAGTCACCTTGAACATGCGAACCAGGAAATGTAATCCCCCCCCGAAACTGCTCAGCCTAGTGGACATGTTGCTTGATATCGTCAGTTGGTTGCAGGGCTGAGTCAGCTAGTATGGGTGGGAAAAAAGCCTGGGATTCATTCAAGTTGCGCGGAGATTTGCATGTTTCCTGTAGTCATTAGTTAGGGCGCTAGGGCCCCTTGCCGTGTCTGTAGCTTGTTGCTGAAGCCTCAGGTGAAACAGAATACAAATGACGCTGCATGGTCTACCCTTGGCCCTTGAACTTAATACTTAATTTACACCACTGCTTGCGAATATGCCAGCCAAGTCAAGCTTGGGTTGACAACCCTGCCCGCTTCTGTCTTTGTCAGCTCAGGAGCTGTTCCTGACAGTTGGCACAGAGGACTGGTGGGGCACGTGTGTGGGGTTAATCCGTTCTGCCCGAGAAGAAGCCCCAGCCTGCTGTGACGCCGTGATCGTATGTGATCGTTCATGGAGGTCCAATGTAAAACACGTTGCTCGAAGGTGCCATAAGCAAAGTGAAAGTTCAATTGCCGCCTTGACTAACCGACAAGATTTATCGCGCCTTCTCATATCACGACGGCAGTCCGGACTCCAGATCTTTAAGCCTTACGTTTGTAGCATGAATCCTGAGTGCGGAAGCTCGCAATCCTGAGCCTGAAGCCCCAGGCTCTAATCCCAAGCTGCATCGCGAAATCCTACAAATTACGCTTCAGGGGCCAGAACTTCAGACAGACTTAGAGGTACGGCTGGCCATGCTTAAAGCATGATCTGTGTATCCTCGATTGGGTGTGTGTCAGGCAGCGGCCGCAGCACCGCCTACACCTGCTGCGTCCGAAGGCAGGGTTCTCAGGTTGTCAAGGTATTCGTTCGTTAGCCAGTACCGCAACACTACCGTGAGCTGTGGATGACACGCCTGCAGAGTATATAAAGTTGCCCTACAAGGCCATCCTTGTCAAAATTTCATGAAATCACTGCGAAGTGACATGCCTTCAGTCTTTGCAAGGGATCTTAGCACTTCGTGATCTGAGGAGGACCCCAAGGGTCAGAATTGCTGCTGTGTAACAAACAAATTTAAACGTTTCCAAAGTTTCTGTCAGGTGTTGTGTGCTGCGAGATATTAACCTTGCACATTAGGGGAGCTATTAGGAGCTCCGTAGTTGGAAATCTTGAGTCAGCCACTGAACCTCTTCCTATGCAGCCTCTTCAGTGCTTCTGCCAGAACAGCAGCGTCTATTGCTGCTGCTAAAGCTGCAGCAGCTGCCACTGCCTCCTAACACTACGACTGATGCTGCTGCCGCTGCTTGCTGTTCTCACAATTACAACACCAGCACCAACAACGGTAGCAACGATGAGAATAAACAGAAGAAACTCAATTTCTGCAACTGTACCAACAGCAAAAGCAGCAGCAGCAGCAGCAGCAGCTGCTGCTGCTGCTGCTGCTGCTGCTGCTCATACAAAAAAAGGTGCGAGTAAAAGAGCTGTGCAGTGCCACAGTGTACCTACTGCAGTCGGTCCTTCTGCTGCTGCCGCTCCTGTGATGGCTACTGTATGAAGGAAGCTAAATGCATAAATCTAGCATTCAAACAAAACTCTATCAATCTAAAGGCCCGGAAGAGGATGAGAGAGCATGCTCGTTTGTGCGAGGGGCGCCAGTTTCCGTCCCACCGGAACCGAATGGAGCAGGCTTTTGCGAAGGGTTCTTTGCATCATAGGAAGTACTAGCTGTCGCCACTCAACCTCATTTTTCAGTTAGCGTCCTTCCCGCTTCATGTGGAGCCGGGCTTGCTATCTGACGGGGGCCCACGTCAGGGGTTGCTATGACCAGGATTCTGGTATTTGGGGATATCTGCGGCATATTAGGGATCCTTCTGTGGGGCACTTGTATCCCTAGGGTTGCGAATCATTTCAGAGACTCAGAGGAGACTCCTTCCAGCATTGGCGAAGACAATGAATGGCTTGGAAATAAGCCTCAAACTCTGAACTGTGTGTGATCAGATGGAGTTCTGGGCAGTTGACGCCCATGTTCTTATGCTCTTCGACAGCTACAACTTAAGGTGAGGCATGTGGTCAAGATTCTTTGCTTCGAACCCCATACGCGACTTGCGCAGCCTCGAGCCATGCATATACCTCGAGAGCCTCCAAAAGACTTTGCTGGGCCCTATGTAATTGCCCAAAATCCGCGTGCGGGCATATTCTGAAATAAGGGTCTATGTAGCAGGCACTCGAATCCTATAAAAGCTGCGAAGACGAGGGGTTGGTCAGGTTACGAGGATGCCCCCTCTGCTGGTAGCGCAGGAGGCAGACGCCTCAGAGCATGTTACTTTGTGTAGTCTGCGTGTGAGTAGCTTTCAGCATCTTGCAGCAGTGTCAGAAATCGACCATCCAGAATTTCAATTGTATACCGGCGCTGATGACCATATTGGATCCTGCAAGAGGGTTGGCTTTCTGTTTGGGCTTTCGGGGGGCAGTTCCGGGCTCAGAGTTTGGGATGGATCCGGGCTGGGCTATGGTTGTCATCCGATCAGGGGGCACTCCTGTACAGCAAGTAGCTGGGTTGCTTTGCAGAGCTTCCGCTCAGAACGATCGCTCTCCTTGCTGCGTTTGCTTTTTGGGTTGTTGTTGTTGTTGTTGTTGTTGTCGCTGCTCTCTCTCTCTCTCTCTCTTTTCCGAATTGTGGTTTTGTTGCAGCTCCCAGGCCTTCTTTCTTTGATTTTTTTGTGGTGATTTTGGAGAATCTGATGTGGCAAGTATGTCAAGGATGTTTCAGCCATCGCCTGGAGAGTCATTGAATCCAAACTTGAAACCCGGCACTCTGGAGCTAGAATACCTTATTCCTTCTAAAACCCCTACCATTCCCAAACCATGTAAGAGACGCACTTCTGGCGAGCGTTTTTTCTCAATAAAACGTCATGACCAGCCAGCTAGAAAGTTACCGATGATTAGGTCAAGACAATCGATATTTGCTGCCTCTGGCCTTGTTCACATGTAACTGACAGTTGCCCATCATTGGTGTTTACCTCTATGGAACCCCAAGCACCAACCTGTGTGATACTGCTCTCACGGCAATCTACCCACAACCCTGAGCTAGGAAGCGGTCCCGTGCAAGAGCCGCTTGTCACCTTTTCTTGGGTTTGGGATGTAGACTCGTTTGCTATATTGGTTTAGAGCGTAGAGTTTTTTCAGGGATTGGGCGAAGTTGGGTTTTTGGGGCCAAACTTTAGGGTGGTTTGCGAATTTCTGAAAAAGACGTTGCGATGAAGGGCCAGGGTTGAGCCGGTGAATTCTAAGGACAATGGTCACAGGAGGTTATGGGTGGTGTTCAGGGACGAACCTGCAATTCTATATTGTCTTCGGCGCCCGCTTGAGTGCAAATGGGGTGTGCCTGAAAATATTGGCTGAGCCAGCATGTTTTTTTTGGTGGACACAATGCAATACCAGCGGAAAATATTCTGTCTGACAAAGCGTGGAGGTTAGTTGTTGGCTGGGCTAGTTCTATTTGTTGCGTTGGAGACTTGCATCCTTTTCATCCTCTCCGGACTGCTTTGGGTCAGGCCGGGTTTTGCGGTTTCGACAGCTTTGGTTTGGCTATGTATGGGTTTCGCTTCTTTTTTCAGTTTCGTCGTTCTGGCTGAATGTAGCATAGGACGTCGGTGGTAAGGTCTGGCCTAATTCCCAAGTAGCATTCATTCGTTGAGGGGAACTCGGGGGGGGGGGGTGGCACAGGGAGCACATTCGATCTCTTTGGTTTCGTAGAGCCTGTCTCCGCGCCTCACTCACCCTAAGAGTTTTCTGTGGTTGATGTTGCTTTGCTTCACGTAAATCGCATTTTCCGTTTTCGGTGCCGACCGATCCTCCGAAATTCGAGACCCAAACTGGACGTGACTCAAATGACCATGCAAAAGCCTAAGTCAAACATTGATCCTCCAATTCTTGGAAAGCTATCAATCGTGGACCCTTAGCTTGCGCCTGGCATGAAGGCTCAATGAGTCTTTCATGCACAGGTTGTGGGAAAGCCTGGTCTAAAAATTACACACCTAAATCTTACGTTAACCCGAAGCCCGAACCACTAAACCCCACACCCTATGAACGATTGCTGTCTTGGGTCCTGGCTAGTTGTGCTGGAACTCCCCACCAAACCGAGCCTGCTTGTGACGTGCGTGCCTAAGCCTACAGATGCTTAGAAACACTTAAGGCCACAGTCCTCAAGCTCCTAAACGCCCTTAATTCAAAATTCTTCGTAAATCCGAAATGATATACTAGTTTCCGGCTTCTTTGGCACTATCCACCTCATACCATCACTATGAACCCCTTTAGCCCCCTTATCACCCACGTTTTCCCCTCGAACCCTTCCATGTAAAACCCCCTGTAAACCCATTCAAAGCTTATAAGAACCTACAAAGCCTTCACACAAATCCTTATAAACTCCCTTTACAGGGACCCGAACATCCGGAGCCATGAGGACTCCCCCAGCCACTTTGCCGCAGCCTCCAGCGCCTCCAAAGCCAGAGCCGCCGAAACCGCCGGGCACCCAGCGGTACGTGGAGGCTGCTATTTAGGGTCTAGCCGAAAAAAGGGTTTAGGGCAAAGGAGGGGTTTGGGGTTCAGGGGGTTTAGGGTTTAAGGGATTTAGGGTTTCATGCGTTTGTAGATGGTGTAGGGTTTGGGGTTTAGAGTGTAGGGGTTTAAGCGTGTAGGGCTTAGGGGAGGTTTCAGTCCACGAAGCCTGTGCTGAAAAGGGGAGGTTTCAACGGGCTACAGGGGATAGAGAGAGAATATATATAATTATATATATATATAGAGTGTATAGGGTTTAGGGTGATGGAGAAACGCATAGAAACAACTTCAACAATCCTCAAATCATCTTGGTGACTATTAATACCCTCCCAACAATGAACCCCAACCCCTACAGCAATGATATTTTTCCTCCAGTATATAATGGGACTGTGTTGGAAGCATTCATTCTGATTTTGCCGGGGCGGGTCACGGGGTAGGAGAGTTTTCATTAGGGAGTTAGGTTGTTCTGGGCAGGGTTATGGAGAGAATAGGTGTTAGGGAAGCCTGAGGACTCTGGAATGCTTTCTCTAAAGCTGTTAGAGAAAGCTGAGAGCTCCGCACATGTGATTGCTTGAAGCCGTTAGAGAGGCCTGAGGGCTTTTGCTAAAGCGATTAGAGAAGGCTTTTGCTGAAGCCGTGAGAGTGTCGAGAGCTTCATAATGTGCTTAACGCCATCAGAGAGGCCTGAGGTTTTGAGGGCTCCAGAATGCGTTGCTTATCCCAGGGCGACGTCCCGAACAGGTGAATTGGGGGGGTGTTGTTATTGCCGACAAAAACCCGATTTGAGGCTGGAATTTCAAAATTGTGGGCTGGACTATTCCAGATGGATCCAGGCCAGCCATTTAATTTTTGCAGGGCGTTTGCAATTTTGAAATCAACATTAAAGGTAGGGTCATAGGCATGATGGCATAGTCACGTGCAGACCTATGGGGGGGAGTGTAGTGGGGTTCTCTAGGGGAACATGCACGGCGTTCTGGGCAGTTGTGGGTAGGGTTGCGCGTGCCCCAAAGAGAATAGCACATGATAGTACCTCGTTATAACTACAGTATTTCTACATATGACCCCAGTTGTAATTGCCAATGAACCTCCAAGTACATGAAAATTGCAAATGTATGACAGCAATAGAAACAAAATGGATCGTAACGTGCACCTTGATTAACCGAGCTTCACCTCAGGCCCAGATCGTTTTAGACCCTCCCTTCTACACCTGAAGCATTTTTCTCTACACCTTAAACTTTCACCCATCAACCTCCAGCCTTCATCCCTAAGCTGTACTGCATCAGCCCAAAAAAATCCTAAGCCCTCGTCCCCTACACCTCAAACTTACAGGGGAGTGGATCCCTATAGTAATTCTCATGTAATACCCTTTTATATCCCTATAGTATCCTATAGTGGTACCTATATCACTCCCCCCCTCCCCCTGAAGCACGAGTAAGTAAACCTACCAGTCAGGAAGCCCCAACCAGCCCGGCCAGAGCCGAAGCAGCCCGCCCCCACCGGAGCCTTTGTCAGAGAAGAGAGGGTTAGTAGGGAATATGGGAGAATATATATATATATATCTACATATAGAGATTAGATTATTTACTATATAGGGATTATATAGGGTTCCGGGTTCAAGTTTTGGGCTTTGGGGCGTTGAGTTCTACCATAAGCATGACTGTACCTATGACTTTGCTAATACAAACATAGCAAGAATAACCACTCCCAATACTGAACAGAGGGAGAGGGAGGTTTTGGTTGAATGGCTGATGGGGGGTTTCGGGGCTGCTGGTTTAAGGGTTACCGTTAAGATTTGTACTTTGCAGTCTGCAGCTTAAGGAAGCTCAGAGGGACAGAGTAGGCGGGTGGTAGGTGGGTGGCAGATGGGGATAAACAGCGTTCTATGCTCGTCCTACGCAGACAAGAAACGCTCATGTGCGAGTTTAGGAGTGTCTTCAGAATATCGATGGGCATCACACCCGCCCCGCCACTCCCCAAAATGCTCAACTACTAGTTGAACTGATGGTCAGCCGGGCTGCTTCTCGAGATGCACGAGGCTGCGGGGAGCCAGGTGAGATCTGCACTGGGCCTTGTGTAGGTGTCTCAGAATAATGGTGCTCTTTGGGGTTGTGCAACTATTGCTAGGGCATCTTGGTGTGGTTGAAAACTATGACATTGTTTCAATTACACACGGCCACCGTAGTACGGACCGTCCTGGATTAAAAGCAGTCATAAAAGCTGGGGCCCTCGTTCGAGAAGCAGCTAGATCACTTTTTGATTTGTTGAGCTTGCAAGATCGATGTAGCTTCAGCTGGGCCGAGGCAAGGGTGTGAGATACAGCGATGAGCATCGCTTGAAGTTCCTGTGGCGAAGCATCGAGGAGACCCTTGGCACTGCAGCGTGAATTCCTAGCGCAGTGGGAAGGGATCATGATCCGACATCAGCGACCTTGCTATAGGGGCAGTTATTCAGTGTGTATAGTTGTTTCATCCGATGCCGATCGTTCAGATGTTCAGCAAGAGGCTTCTTGCGCTTTGGCCAATGATGGCGGGAGAGACTAGCAAGCCTGAGCAAAGCCCAGCAATGCCCCAAGGGTCCCTGAGGTCACCCCCTGTACTCCTTCCAAAAAGTGCGGCATTGAAACAGTTGGTGCTTCAGCTCTGTGATGGCTGCAAGTGGAGTTTCATGTGATATTGTTTGGCTTGTTTCGTTTGAGTCTTGAAGTGCTGCTGAGGAAAAAGCTGGCACTGACACGCGCCAGGGAGCAGCGCGAGTATACTGAGGCTGGAAAAGCTTGCCATATAACCCCAATATGTTCCCTACAATCCCTATAGAACCCGATATAATCCCTGTAGTTTCCATTTTCTTTTCCATTATCCCAATATAACCCCAATATACGGTAACACATCAACCTGGTGCCTAGGCGAAAGCCAGCCAAGTCCAAATTCAATAGGAAGATTGTTTGGATGGTTCATCGCTGTCGGCTTGGCCCCAATCCAGTCTGCAAGCCAACCCTGAGTCCAAGTAAGCAAGAGTTCCTCGATTCCCCGCAGTAAAAATGCCCGAACAAAATGTGGTATGTATTGAATGCTTGTACATACGAATAAGACCTTAATGGAACAAATTTGGTGCGTTGCTGAAACACCTCATCCGATCGCCTCATCTAGGCCATGAAGAATCATCAAAATGCCCTGATATATGATAAGATATGTAGGTAGTCCATTATGCGCCCCTCTATAACCTCAGCGAGCCTCTCCTGACTTCGTAAACGATTGAAGGTGCAGCGTGTGCGCGAGAGCCTGCGGCTGAGCTTGTCATGGGGTGTGTTGCTTGATTCCTCTGAGACTGCTGCGGCATCTTTCTCATTTTGAGTACCCTGAACCCATACGGGGGTTTGTCACATGGGAGTCCCAAAGCAATGATTGTGATATGTTGGGGTCCGAATTGGCGCCTCCTATTTATGGAAACCATCAAATCCTGGGACACATGCCAAGTTTGCATGGCAGGTCACGAAACTGACCGGTGGCTGCCTCAGCTGTGTGCATGCTGTTTTTGCAGACTCCCGCCTTTCGAAACAGGTGGCTCGTCAGACCCCCTTTTTTGGAAGCATAAGCATGAGCTACTGAGGACAGCATAGGTTCCTAGTAGTTTGTACCCTGTGTCCCAGCATTTAGTTTTGCATATCTGCACACACAGACCTACAGATATACGGTATAATCACGAACATGTCGCGGTGACTTGACTTCAATGTGTACACTCGGATTTCAACATATGCATGAACGTTTTGTGCACATAGCTCATGTGCGTTTAGCTGCAGCACAAAACTGCACAGAGGCTGGCTGCCTTACTTCTGTGGTCCAAAGAAGAGCAGGAGTTCTACTGCAGGCGAGGTGCCTTCCAAGACTCCGTGGCCCCAGAACCCTGAACCTTCAAATCCATAGCTTTACAACGCGCGGCCCTTTCTGCAGTGCTGTTCTGCACTTACTTAGAAACCAAGTGCGGTTGTGTCTATCTTCTGTTTTCTTTGTTGAGGCACGGGCTGACGTAGGGGATACCCTACGACAAGTGATTGCTCATGCCTTTCGCTTTCGCATATGGGCCATGCTTGTGGTAGGCTTTCCGATATGAGCTCCAGGAATCCTGATCCTTATTAGGGCTCTTTATGGTAGTTTCCCAAAATTAGCGGTACCTTTTTGGGGGTCCCTATATAAGGACTGTAGTATATTGGGGTCTATATTGGGGTCCCCTTATTTAGGGAAACTACCTTATGAACCTGTTAAGTCAAATGCTAAACTGTGAGAGCATCCAGCGTTTCAGTTCCATGCAGAGCATGCGCCACGTGAAGCCCTGAGGCATTTCGAGCCCTAAGCCCCAAGCACTACAGCATGAATGCTGGAACCCACACCCTAAACCCTCGACCCTGCTGCACCTTGACCTTGTTTATGGTAGCCCAAAACCGCACTCCAAATTATGTAGGACCCTACTATCGTAGAATATTATAGTTATAAACCCTAAACCCTTTCGACCCCAAACCCTAAACTCTATAACTTTCAGCGTCCTAATTAATTTTGGGTTTGGGGTTACCGCCATCCCTTTATTGGCCCTGAAGCCCCTACAGGCTGAAGGCCGATTTGGATCGCACGGTTGGCCTTGAGCCCGTCAAGGCAGCCTTGTAGAATTTAGGTTGAGGGTTAAGGATTGAAGGTCCATGAGGGGCAAGATATAGGCTTTTCGCGAAGGCGCCAGAAACCGTCTGCGCCCTAAACACTTGAGGCCCTTAGCCTCATTGGCCCAGCCCTAATTTCTAATTCCGCAATGTTCTTTGGATGTTAGGTGTCCAATGTCGCCAAGATACCAGCATAACTTATGATTCTTATGATGGCTGGAATCCTTCTGTTTTCAGTAGGTCCCGGCAGTCTTCGGAGTGCTGACTTTGTGGTCCAGAGTTTTTGCTTAGGGTGGTTGAGTTCCGGTTTCAATATGAGTGGGGTTGAGCTTTGAGGTCACATGGCCTTCCGACGAACAAGCCGTTTCCATACGTTCTCGAGGGTCTCGTGGCAGTTTACTTTGAAAAGGCCAAAGTGAAGTTTCAGATTCGCAGTGTGAACACAAGCAACTGTTACACAACTAGTGCAAGGCCTCCAGCTTCAAGCAGTCTAATGTTAAAAGTTGGACAAGTTGGACACAGAGCTTTTGCATCCCTAGCAGCCTCAGCCTGAATCATCTCAGACCCGCTATAGGCTCCCAAGGTGCTAGTGAGGGAGAGGTGCTACGGCCTGGCGTGGAGGCAACAATCCATATAACAAGGAGAAGACATAGAGCATGCTTCAACTGTACAGCTGGTAACTATCATTGGTCATCACCCTAAACCCTAAACCAAGTTTCCCATTCTGCGCGACCGACACTTCAGGAATTCATCGTGCAGCGGTTGCGAGATGCAGCGGGCCGGCACGTGCTGAAGGAAGGCCAGGATCAGGAATAAACGGAGTTGAGGTTGGTTTGGGATTTTGGGTCTTGGGGCTTAGGGGGGTTTAGGAAAGTGGGTTCTAGGATGTAGGGCTTGCATGGGGTTTGAAGATTGACCTGGAGAGAAGTTAATCGCAATTCGGGATGAGGTTCAGGCGTAAACTGTGGACGTGGCTTCTTGGTTCAGGCTGCTTAAAAGAATCCCAAGGGGGGAGGGGAAGCGATTCTTGCTAATTGTAAGGATGAATTATGCCACTGGCGTGCTTCCACCAAATCGTGTATAAGCCCTTGTGGTGGAAAGGACAGTTATGTTTACAAGGGGGTCCAGAAGCAATGTACAAACAAGCCGTTATTAGGCAGGTCATCCTCTAGGACAGGGTTTCGCAGTGCTTGGCCTTGGCAATCTTTACGTCATATACAGGTTCAAATATGTTGCACGGCCCCTGGCACCACTTCTCCCAAGACCGTTTCTACAAGGCCATATTGCATTAGAACCGCGCGCAAAATAAGGTTCTTATGAGCCTTCTGCAGAGGCAAGCAACCTCGACGACACGTGCTCATCAGTGGTGGCTTTGGCGTGCCTCGGTCCGTGTAGAGATCCTTTATGTTCATTGGAGGGTTCTATAATCGTAAGTAAGAATAGACATGAGAATACTAGAAATAAAATTGAAAATAGCCGTAGTTAGTAGTAGTAATAATACTTTTAATAACAACAGTAAAAGTAAAAGCAAAAGTAATAGTAATAGTAATAGTAATAGTAAAAGTAGTAATAGTAATTATAGTTATAGTAGTAGTTGTAGTAGTAGTAGTAGTAGTAGTTGTAGTAGTAGTAGTTGTAGTAGTAGTTATAGTAGTAATAGTAGTAGTAGTAGTAGTAGTAGTACTAATGTCTTGCAGTGAGGCATCTCTGGCTCTCCAGCACAAAATAGTAGTTTCGCAGAGAGGCTGTTGGGCATGGATGCAACATTACTATTGCTGCGATTATTGCTATGATTACTACTGTTAATTCGATATTCCTATTTGGGCTACTATACTTATTATTGCTACTGTTATTTTGATATTCTTATTTTTGTTACTACTTCTATTATCACTGGTATTACTACTATTACTATTCTTACTCTTACTACTGCGATTACCACAGGGCTCTCTTCTGCAGGTGTTGATCCCACATGATCTGATTCTGGGAAGCCCGAGGTTGGCAAGCACGTGGCAGCCGAGTTGATTGGGAGGCTCTTCGGGCTGCTGAATGGCCAGCTGGTTGTCACCTGGCAAAAGGGGTTAAGGCTTTAGGGTTTAGGGTTAAGGGGTTAAGGTTTAGGGTTTGGGGTGGGCTTGGGTGCAGCAGTTCATTTACTTGCTAGTGTTGCTACTACTGCTGCTGGCCATTATTCTTAACTTGATTATTACTGTCCCTACTATTACTGCTGCTACTGCTGCTGTTGCTTTTTGCTACTTCTGCTAATCTTGCTTGCTTTGAGATTTCTATCACTATTACAAGTATGGTCGCTTTTATTAACGGTTTCTATTACTCTTATATGGCAGTAGTCGTAATTCTAACAAGTCAGAGGACTGCTTTGAATCAGAAACCTTGTTCCCCAAAATCTTATGATCATCGCCGCAAAATGCTTACCGACTCTGAACCCATCTTAGCTTGCAACATGTTCTGGGACAATTCTGGAATACTGCAAAAACCATTCCTAAACCCTAAACCCCGTGTCTTCCTGGTATGGGTGAGGCCTCCGTCAGAGTCGGCTCCCGAGTCCGCCTTGCTGCATGGCAGGATGCGGAGAACAGAGGCAGGGTTATCTTAGGGTTTAGGGTTTAGGGTTTGGGGTTTAGGGTTTAGGGTTATATTATTGGGGGTATATTGGGGTTATATTGGGGTTATATTGGGATAATGGAATAGGCCGAAACCCTCAATTTGAGGATTTGGGCTTGGAGGGTTCGGGGCTTCCGGTTGAGGGTTTCTACGTAATTCTTTCTCCAGCTCTCATGAAAAGGTATGGCCCAACAGCAAAGGTCAGCCTTCAGTGATCCAGGGATAAACCGAGGGATTCAGACCTTACAGTCCTGGCCACGACCGGGGTTTGAAGGTTTAGGGCCTAAGGCCGCAAAGAGGAATGCTTAACCCTTGACCCTGTGAATCTGGATCTTTGGGAGTCGGTAAATTCAGAGAAGATAAGCTGACCCCCTCACCATGTTCTAATCATGTGGGTCATGTAGTGGGGTCAGGCCCTGCCGCGAACTTTTAGCTTTGGGGCTATTGTGGTGTCTAGGAGCAGGTTGAACAGAAGGTGCGGCGCATTTGCTTCTACAATAAAAGGGCATTTTGCAGATATTGGCGTCATGCCGTTGCAGACTCCTCTTATAACCAGCCTTTTTCAAGGGATCTGAAGGGTATCTCAATTTTGAGAACTTCATGTATACCCGTTATACTACAGCAGTTCTTTTTCTTCAGCAGGTGCCTTGCTCAGCAAGAACGACCTTGGAATGGCTCCTCAGCAAGAAAATGGGTCGCATTAGGGATATTCAGCAGCGACAGTTACAGGTTACCTAGGGAGCATCCTAAACGGATTGTGATAGGATTTCTGGGTGACGTGCCAGTTTGCCATGGAATTGTCATGACTTGCAAGGATGTTCTGAGGAACCACTATGTTTTATATTCAGCTGGATTTTGGCGTTTCTTTTTTTGGCTTGTGTACAAAAACAGGGAGGGTTTTAAATTGGGTGCAGTGCAGGCTCCATAGACATCACTTACGTAAGGTTTCCGAACCGTTCAGAGGGCAGGCAAGTGATGCTATGAAGTTCCTGCTCAAAATTCTTGCCATACATCTTGACCCAAAGCCCTATCGCAACCCTCAAGTAGTACAGCATCCCCGCTTTTGTATTGTTCCTATGCAGTCCACCATTCGGAGCCCATGTCCGTTCAATGATGTAGGAAACATTGGCTGTAGCTCACGTCCCCCTTCAGAATATGAGGGATCTTGTTGTAATAGACCCAAAGCCATCTTCTATTCACTTACGGGGGACTACTCTAAGCCCTAAACCCTAAATAGTAGTTTCCATTTTCTCTTCCATTATCCCAATATAAACTGTTATCTACTTAAGGGGGACTATAAGATGCAGAGAGGCCCATCTTAGGAAGTTAGGTTGAGCAGGACGCTGTTCCCGATCCAGATTTCAAGTTTCGGAATGCCCCAATATGATCGTCCCAATATGATGGCACTTGATATGCAACTTCAATTCAAAGTTTTGAGGGCAGTTCCAGTCTTAGTTTCTTGTTATAGATGCCAGGCTCCCCTAGGCTCTATGCACTAGAGCTTGAGCCCTACAACCTGAACCCCGATCCTTGAAAACCCGGACCCTGCACTTCAAACCTGTAAGCAAGAAACCCCTCAATCCTGGGTTCCTCACTCCCTAGACCCAAAAGACCTCAAAACTCAACACCCAGAACTCCTAAATCATACTACGGTAGTTTCCATTTCCTTTTTCGTGCACGTACCTAAATACTACAGGGGCCCTCAATACGTTGGACCACGCCTGCCATCTAAAACCCAAAGCCCCTCAAACCATAAACTCTAAACCTCTAAACCTGATATCGTACCATAGTAGTTTCCATTTTCCATTCCTTCGTTAGTATAACCTCAGAGGTTGTGGAAGAGTTGCCTCCTGGCTCACAGCGGCCTCTGCGTGTGCAGGGGCCTTCCGGACGAGTAGGCCATGAGCCACTCAAAAGCTGAGGGTTTTGGGTTTGGGGTGGAGGGTTTAGGATTTAGGGCTGCAGGCTGAGTTTTTGATTTAGGGTTCAGGTTTCGGATTTAGGGTTGGTTGCAGATTTAGGATTTAGGGTTGAGGATTGAGATTGATTTCGGATTTAGGGTTGAGAGCCAACGGCCTAGGATAAAGTCCTTCAACCCTAGACCCTAAACCGGCATGGGGTTGGGGACCTTAACAGGATCCCAGATTTCTTCTGGATCCTCCTTAGGATGGGGCACAGGAATATATGCGTTTGGATTCTTGTCGGCTTTGCGAAGAAGTTAGAGCTTGCAAGGTGATGGATGGGTTGCACTTTACCAGGAGATTGTTTCCTTACTACCTCAAACCTTCGATGGGAGTAATGTGGGGCCTAATTTTACTTACCAACATTCTGATCCTAATTTCCTTTTACAACCATGGTATGGGGTACCTTATGTAGACGTCAACTTGATATGTGTAATGATGCCCCTGCATCACAGTTCCTATAAATACCATCCTAAACCCAGCTTCTATTTCATTACATTGAATTCCCTTATGAGGGATAACATTGTATTGGGGTCTACATTAGGGTTCCCCCTATTTATGGAAACTACCGTGTGTGGCATCAGGCAACTACCGCTACGAGGAGTTGGTCGCGGAGGCAGACTTGCTGATCTCCATTGCGGCCCTCAGCGATTTGATCTTTTGCTTGCATCAACTTGAGAGTCGTAGGTCAGCTGGTGTATCCTAAGCCCTAAACCCTAAGCTAATTACCAGGAAGCTGCTCATGACATTTCCTTTGGCGCTTTGTCGCGTGGGACCCTGACCCTGCAAGCCTAACCAAGCCAGAGACCCTAAGTTTTTCGCAAGCCTGCTTCCCGCTTTGCAAGACAAAGGTATTAAACAAGAGCAGGGTCACCCGACCGCAAGACATTCTTTGAAATTGCGAGGGCCTGTAGCAGGACTCATGAAGTAAGGGCATGCTACCCAGAATCCCTCATTCTCTCAGAAAAATCCCCAGGGTTCCCCCGGTAGAACAGACCCCCTAAGAAGGACCTTTATGGGCGGAGCCAAGGCTGGATCCAAAGACTGGCAAGCTGAAAGTTGCTAACGGATCCTGGGCTGTGGCAGCAAGTCGTAGGCGTTGTTGTGTAGGGCTGTCAGTGGGGTTGTAGTTGTACCTGTGGTAGGTGAGTATACAAACGGTACCTCAAATATTTATATATATATATATGTGTAAATATGTTTATGTATATATATATATATGTATATATATATATATACGTCTTGGGGTGACCATAATCTAGGTGTAGAAAGATCAGAGCTGATGCAGGAATGTCAAGCTTGGAGCCCAGAAAGAAATCATGAAGATCAGGGTTAGAGCAGCCCAAGCCAAGTAGAAATCTAGCTATTCAGGCAGAGATACAGGAATTCTTCACTGGACCCTAAACCCTAAACCCTAAACCGTGTGGCATGTGTTTTAAGCCAGGGATCCCTTGCACGTTTCTGGGTAAAGCTGCGAAGCCAACACCTAGGATCCTGCTTCTACATGCGCCTCAACGCAGGCTTGCGACTGGATGGGGGGCCACGGATTTCGTATACTTATCCTTCTGGATCTCTGAGGTGTCGTTCCGAGCCCGATTGCCCTATAAACTCAAACTTAGGTGTTTCTCAAAATGATCTAGAACGAGGACCTTCCAAAGTTCCTTTTAAATCCGCAGAGTCCCTGCTGGCAAGGGATCTTGAGAAACTCGCACTTTGGTATATTTGGGTCCTTGGCCAAGACACCGCAACCTCAGCTGTACAGGCGTTACGTCCTCCTCCCCAGAATCTGAATTTGGCGTTTGTGCGTGCGCAGGTGAGTTGGCAAATGCTGGTTTGGGGTGGTCAGTTAGAGGCCTGTGCAGAGACTCGCTAAGTTTGCGCAGCGGATGGCAACCTCAGGAGAAGCACCTTATTATAATATAGTAGGGTCCATTTTCTTTTCCAGTATCCCTATATAACCCCAAAAATATACCCCATGTAATATCTACTTGAGGGGGACTACAGTCAACCATCAATCCAACTATCCATGGATCCACCCATCCATCCAATCCATCCATCCGTTTAATTCAGCTCCGAACGTCTTGCAAGCACATCCTTGGTAGCGAGCTCATATCTGACACCCTTCTGTTCTAGCGGTTACCGGTAAACAAGCCCCAAATCCTAAACTCTAACCAAGCTCCCTACAAGGCTTACCTATTCCTTGCTTCCCTTCCTGATCATCTTGTAATGTTACAGGACGACAGAGCTGTCCCGCACATGGCAGGAGTGGCCCTCACAGAGGCAGATGCAGAAATATTGGAGCAGGTGCGCAGGGATTTCTGCTCAGCCCTAGAGCCTCTTTTTAGGAGTTTCCTGACAATGGAGTATTCTATTCATTGGACATAAAAACAGCAAAACGACCAACACCGATTTTTGTTCCTTTCTGTTTTGGGGGGCTCCAGTCAGAACATGCTTTCTGCATCTCTTGCAAAAGTCACCTAGAATCCATTTAGTTATCTCCATGTCCGAAGGATAACTAGCGTGCCGTCGGTTTGAGAAGGCATCATGCAAGTTCTTGTAATCTACAGCAGTCATTTGCACCACCAGGTATGCCGTAGGAGCTTCTGCAGTATGGGTAAAGGGTATGAGGTTTACTTGTATTCGTGTGGCTGCTATGCTGAATAGGGGTGCAGGAATGTGGGAATTACTCAAGAGAATTCAGTCCTCATTCAAAGGCAATCAATCCCCTCCCCTAATGTTTAAACACCCGCCGACCTAATATTGAATATTACCATTGTGGCGTACTAGCATATGTTTTGGGAATTTGCAGTTTCTCAGGTTCTTGACATTGGAAGTGTCGTCATCATGGCGGGCCCGCCGGAGTCCGTGGAAGCGAACATGTGGCTCGGCCCATTTCTAAACGTTTACATAAGGATTATATGGAGGTTTCCCAAAATTAGGGGTACTTTTTTGGAGGTCCCCATAATAAGGACTATAGTATTTTGGCCTTCTAATTATGGTGCAAAGATGTAAAAAGATATCAATACTACTATGCGAATTATCACCAGATTATTATTCCCAAAGCTTTGGCACATGCTGTTAGCAGGTCATCTGCCGGGTTTAGGGATCAAGTCATAAATAGCATAATCCCCATCACCACAGCGAATGTGTTTTAGCCCCCCAACATGACCTAGAGCATCATGTGTTCCCCTGGATAGGGACCTTCTAATTCAAATAGATTCTTGTAGGATCCCCAATGCGCACTCTGGTTTGAGACATCCAAACGCCTATTCACGGGACTCAGGACTGCTGAGAACAACGTGGTATAGGCTTAAGTTAAACGGCTAGGCTTCATTACCAAAATGAGGAGCATCATTCCTTTAAACAGCGTACTACGACATGCGAAAGAACCCCTGGATAGTACCCTTCTGGACTTTCAGGTGATGGCTCGTATCAGCTATCGTCTAAACTCCTATGTATCCCGACAGAACCGCTATAGTGCTCTCCTATGTAATCCCGTTTTAAAAAGGTTTTACTCTAGCTCATACGACAAACTGCTTGGCGACTGAGCCCCGCCACCAAGATGGAGCAAAGACCCATTGTAGACACCATTAGCCTCAGCAGGGCAATTTGCTGCCGAAAGGGCCTTCAACCAACACCCCTAGAACCATGGAAGAATCTCGCGAAAAACCTGAAAACTCAATGTGCGCCCTAGTCCACACTGGAATCCTCAACAGTACTCTGAGCAAATTTCAGTAGCCTTTATATACCTCCGAGTCCCCTCCCCTCATCTAAGCCTTCTGTAAGCCTCATGTAGGGATACCCGCCTGGTGACTCCATGCTTGACATTCCTTTAAAACACACCTAACTTCCTTCCCGGCCTGCAACTCACTGGTGCTAAGTAGGGAGTAAGGGTATGCAATCCCTGTATAATCCCTACAGTATATATATACCCTTCTTCAATAATACTAAAGCCCTAAACCCTAAACCCTCGCGTGTCTAAACCCTTTAACCCCCAACCCTAAACCCTATACCCTAAACCCTAAACTCTAAACCCTATACCCTAAACCCTAAACCCTATACCCTAAACCCTATACCCTAAACCCTAAACCCTATATCTATTCCCTTTTTCCCTACTAACCACCGCGTGAGTCATTCCTTGGCAGAGGCAGCTCTCGGCCTTCCGCCGCCGTCAGCCGGACCGCCGGGGCAAAAGAAAGACAGAGTACGTACAGTCCCCCTTAAGGAGATATACGTCTTAGGGTTTAGGGGTTTAGGGTTTAGGGTTTAAAGGTTCAGGGGTTTAGGGGTTTAGGGTTTAGGGTTTGTGGGATGGCCCCCCTTAAGTAGATAGAACAGGAGACATGTGGGGATCTCACTGCGAAATTGGGCAGTTCTGTGTTCTATCTACTTAAGGGGTTCTTCACGCTGTAGGGATAAGATGGGTGCTCGGTAGGAACTATACGGGTGAATTGTAGGGATAAGATGGTTCCCTAGAAAGTGTATATATACATATATGGGTGTTTGGCAAAGGCTACTCATGGGTGCTATCAGTAGACTTAGAAGTTGTCAGCATTAAAAGCATTTTTCGTAGTTATGACTTCAGTTATCATTACTTTATCCCCAATTAAAGCTGCCCACGAACCTCCAAGTGTGCTTTGAGTCATTGAACTGTAGGACCTACTGGTTCTCCCAACGTTGAGTCCAACGGATGTGGCCATGCTGATAGCTGCCGCTGGGCCCACATTTGACCATAGGTTTTCAGTGTCAGAAATAGGATCGCAATCACTTATGACCCTCCTTGTCCTAGGTATGCAGATAATCCCAGGTATATGTAGCTACAAAAGGTCGCAACATGTCATGACTAGAGGCCCTAGTTATCCAGGAGTCCCAGATATGATCGCTCATGACCTACTAAGTATGATTCGAGCTCAGGACCCCGTGATAGGCATTTCTTGCAGATCACCTCGAGTTGAGTGGGCAGGGATGTTCGGAGGCAGTACAGACGAACCACGCAGGAGTTTGCGGTTTCTTGTGCTTCCCCAAAATGGGCCCCCATAGTGACACCTCACAGCAAGGACTAAGACAAAAGAACGAGAACATATGAGGGCTTATCACGTTGATGTCACACTGTATGCTTCAAGTCTGAGTGCCTCCCTGGCTTAGGCGGACTTGCGGATCAAAATGAAATGAGCATGTCAGCACCAAATCAAACATAGGGGTACTCAACGGGATCCCTTTCATAGTCCTTCATGAGGACCCCATCTCCAGGTTCCCTAAGGCCCTCCGATTTTGAGAAACCCGCAGCGCCCGCACCGTCGCAAGTCATAGCTGTACCCTGACCCAGGCAGAGGTGGAGAAGCGTGGGTACGAAGGTGTAGGTAGCCTGGACTGCAGTCAGAAGCCTCTTTGTTTGGGCATGCTTTCGGATTAGGTTCCAAATTATCAAGGACGTCGGTGCAGTGTACATTCCCTTGTGAGGTGCATCTAGCTCCCTGCATGCTTGATTTTACCAGGCGAAACCCCGAAGCCCAAACCCGAATTTCGAATCAACAGAAAATCCCGTGACATCTTTCCGCGGATCGCCGTTGAACTCCCATGACTTCATGATCTCCTAATGGTACTGTCACTCTTTAATCATGTTTGTTTGGGGAATATGCCATGTTTGGGAGGTGGACATCATTACCAGGGCTGCTCACCCCTAACATTAATTCGATGTGGAGACTCTGCCAATCAATGCTTTAAAGTTTGCTAGACTCTGGTGCACTTATCCTTGTAGCCGCTAGAATCCTTAGAAGTCCGTACCCAGTCAACCTAAAACCTTCAAACCCAAAGCTTGCGTACTGCAAGCATTGGCGGCCACCAAAGGCGAGGGCGATGTTGGCACGAAACAGCTCACCACAGTCCTGGAGCACATCGCCGCTCCGTCGGACAAGCTTGGTAAGCACCCCCCAAAATTCATGAGCTGACTCACGCCCTTAGCTAGATTCCAAATAATTCCAAAAAAAGATAATGCTATCATGCTGGAGTGATGATAATAGGGGATGGGAGGTTTATGTCAAATGGAGGAAGGCGATTTTGAGGGCTTGTGATTGTGTCTTGCCTTTTCATGAAACCCTAAGTGGAGCCAGGTCCGCCAGCGCTTTGATGAGAAGCTGATTCGCGAGAAGAACGGCCATCTGGCGCGCGATGTCCTGGACGCTCGGATGAGTACAGATGTGTTTTAAATGCACGGGCTGTGAGTACGGACTTCATGCCGCCACGCACTCCCACAGCTCCGCCACGACTGCCGCTGCTGCCGCTGCCGATGCTGCCGCTGCTGCTGCCGCCGCTGCTGCCGCCGCTGCTGCCGCCGCTGCTGCCGCTGCTGCCGCCGCTGCTGCCGCCGCCGCTGCTGCTGCGGCCGTTGCTGCCACCGTTGCAACCAAGTTCGGATTGCCAAGGTTGCAAACTCCAGACGCAAAAAGTCCTAAACCCTAAGAGCAAAGTTTTCCTGATCCCTCAGACCCGTCTCCCCTTGACCAACTTGATTGCGCAAATCCCTGAACAACAAGACCGCTGAGCACATGAACTAATCCTAGAGGCTTTCTGTGACCTCGACATGAAGCCCCTGTAATCACCTTCCGCTTCTTTGTCCGATGCTCGTGGCAAAGCCCCTGAAGTTTAAACTTGATCCTCGGCAAGTAAACCACCAAAGCTTAAAGAACAGGAAGTCATCCTAAGTCCTAAGTCCCATACCCTCAACCCTGGACTACTTCTAGGACCTACAGCCCCAAGTTCCAAGTTTTCAACTTTTGTCCTTATATAACCCCCGTATAGTCCCTATATATATGTGGGTAACTTAATCTTAGTCTTGAAGCCCCAAACCTTAAAACCTTAAAACCTTAAAACCTTAAACCCTAAACTCCAAACCCTAAACCCCAAACCCTAAACCCTACAACCCTAAAGCCTACGTCCCTTAACAGGACCTGGCCATCAGTCGGAAAAACGACCGGACCTGGGCCGATTCTTTGGACTCTTCCGAGCGCTTCCGGCTTCTGAGTTGCTGTTAAGGAACTTAAGTTTATTGGGGTTATATTAGGGTTATATTGGGGTTATATTAGGGCTATTAGTAGGGGAACTTAAGTTTAAGTTGCTGTAGTATGGATATGTAGGGACTATACAGGGACTATAGGGGTTATAAAGGGATATAGGGTGTAGGGCTTGAGTTATCATTATATGGGTATATAGCAACTGATCGGTTTTGCCATTATTGTAGCTTGAATTTAAGTTCCCAAGCAGCAACCCAGGCTGACTCCCATGGATTTCGGCCTGGTGCCTCGGAGGGGAGTTTAAGGTAAGGGTTACATGACGGGGTCGGTAGGAGGAAGAGGAAGAAGTCGAGGTAGAAGTAGAGGTAGGTCAGTGGCAGTGGCAGACCTAGGACAAGGAGTAGTAAGAAGGAGGAGAAACAGAAAGGCAGTGAAAGACCCAGGAGCATTCGACGCGGTAGTAAAAGTGTCTTTGCAGCAGCAGCAGCAGCAGCAGCCGCCGCAGCAGCAGCAGCCGCAGCAGCAGCAGCAGCAGCAGCAGCAGCAGCCGCAGCAGCAGCAGCAGCAGCAGCAGCAGCAGCAGCAGCAAGTAGTTCTGCGGATTAACTTCCAGAGTTCAGAAGTTCACTTGAAATCTGGTTTCGGCTAGTGTACTAGTACACGGGAGGAAACTATGGTCATCCGTTTCGCATCATTCTTGTGACTACAATCCTAAGTATCATCAAGAATCAGTTGCGTGTCTGGGGACTTTAGATTGAGATCTCAGGTTTTGAAAGCGGTTTGATGTTCCGACAGCACGAACCGAGGTGCAAAATGGGTTCGCGAGAGTATTTTTGGATGGCTTATCATGCATTCCGAGTGACTGAAGTCACACGAATAATGTGGGGCATTCTGAGTTTCTCGGAGGGAGGTTTCGAGGAGTCTGTCATGCTGTTCTATGTTGTGCAAGCCTCACATTTTGGCGGCTTGGACGGAAATTTGCTGCTGGATGGGATGTTGATGCGGTTGGCATGCGGATCTCTAAATGTTGCAAATCTGCCGTTTGTGCTGCCACCACCTGTCTTCACATCATCAGTATTCATAAGTATGGGCATACTGCTGATCCCAAGCGTGATTTGAATTGTGGATGCCCTAGCACAGCTGACTGGCCCACATTTTCGAGAAACCGAACCCATATGCACATAAACACACACACACACACTGCACACATCCCTAATTATACATGCTCCTCCAAGCAAGGACGTGCTAACAGCCGAGCAGCGGGAACGCCGTATGAGGGAGGTGGAAGCAGAGGTCACCCAACTGGTTGGCTGGGGATCTGAGGAGGACAGGGGCTTTAGGGTTTAGGGTTGAGGGCTTAGGGTTTAGGGTTTCGGACTATAGGGTATGTTACGCTACAATTAAGTTATCATAATGGGTACATATATAGGGTATATGGGGTTATATTAGGATTATGTAGGGTTATCACCACCCAGTAGTGGAGAAGGAAATGGAGAATAACATGGAGCATGAAAAGCCACCTGGGATTATGGAGGATTTATAGGGATTATATGAGCTATAGTCTAAACTCCTAGTATCCCGCTTCATAAGCCATATAATACTCTCCCACATAATTCACTTTAAGGAGTTTAGACTATAGCTCATATGGGGAACTCCTGCGTGGCCCATTGGGATTCAGGCCTAGGATTTGGAGTTCAGGTTTGGGAGCTTGTGAAGCTTCAGGGCCCCTGCGTGACGTCTTGGCATAAGGCACGAGGTCTACTCTGCCTGTTGGACGGCTACCGCAGCTCTGTAGGGCAAAATAACAGTAGCACTGATGGGAACGCAGTGGCCATCAGACAAAGACAGGGGGAGCGCAGATGAAGCCTTGCTTGTGCCTGCGGTACTGTTATTGCAGCTACGAAAACTTTGTCGCTTTTGCTCGTGAAGCCCTCGCCCTCAAGTCCGAACCTTAAGTCATACACGTGACCAGTTGGTTCATGGGGAACCCTGCAGTGGGCGCATGTAACCCCGCCCGTAACTAGCTGGCAACCTTTATAACTAAATCCATCTTCAACATTGAAGACCCTACAGAATCCCCAACAAATCCCCACACCCCTGAACCCTGAACTCTATGGAGTAGAGCCCTCAACCATCCTATAACTCCTAAACTTGGAGCGTGGGGGGAATACATAGTAAGTATATGTATCAGTCCCAAAAGCCAACCACAGTTACTCCGATAATTATCTTACTCGCTTACCTTCCAACTAGGCCTTAGAAACTCTGATCTATAAAAAATTGCGTGTAAACCCAGTTTCCATGTAATTTCAATTTTTATATTCCCTCTTCCATTTGGTTCCCCACCATCCCTAAAGTTAAGTTACCCTCAAGTATCCCTAAAGTCTGATCCCCAGATGATGTAGTAGCCTATTCCCGAAAGCAGGACGCCGGCAGTGCGCGGCACTTCTTCGCCCAGCTTCGCCGCCAGCTGGGTGGCACCGGACCGAGGGGGAGCGGTGCGGTGGCTGCAGCTGCGGGAGGCCTCAATGACACTTGGGGTAGTTCCCAAAATTAGGGTCCCATTTCGGTACCCCTAAATATTGACAGAACGAAACGGGGCGAAAGCCCATACGTCGTAGGGGTGGGGTACGAAAATGGCATCTCCTGGAGGAATCCGGGCATGCGTTGAGCATTACTCAGGGTAATCGCATCCTGGATAAGTGCTCTAAGTGCTCTGACCACAAGAGGTTCTGCGTGCGTGTTTCTCCAATCATCCAGGTGCCGCAGTATAATCTTTTACCAAAGGGGGGCCCATAATGTTGAGAATTACCCGCTGGGTTGCTGTTGAGGAACTTAAAGTATGCTACCACAGGAAGGAAACCCGATTATTTACTGCACATCTCAGTTGTGCTAAATTAATTTACGTTCCTTGACAGCAACCCAGATGATACCCAAGCAAGGTAGTGTACAGGGGTTATTCAGGTTCCGTTTAAAGGGGCTATGGGTTTTCTCATGCGGGTATTGGGGGGTTAAGGGTTTTAGGGCAACAGTGGAGACCCAAACAGAAAAGTGCATGCTACCTGAAGTGGTAACTGGGACAGTGTAGTGGTTTATAGGGCTTAGGGTTTCTTTCGGAGGGTGCAGATGCAAAACGAGGATTTCCAAGAATTGATATCCTTTGTTGGCGGTCCGTGTAAGAAGGGCTTCGCTTTAAAGGTTTTGCCCTAGGCACGAAGACATTCAAGTTATGGGGTGAGCACGTGGCAACAAATCCGCCAATCACATAGTTGTGTTTTACGATCTCAGGAGTTTGAGGATGTCTTGGGTCTGAAGAGTCTCCAGGATCGAGCTAGCGTGTTCCAAGTCATGTTGCCACTAGATTTGGGGCCAGGCCCGGCCCCACATCCAACATTGGGACATTTCCCCTGAGGTTCCCAGTTCTGCTATCCACACATTAGGACAGATTTCTGCTCTCAGGACGCGTGTGTAGCATGTCAGGTTCCGCCGTGCTTCGCACAAACCATGTTTGAACGGCCTGTGCATTTTGCACAGCCCTGGACCCTGACCCCACGCTCGACACCCAACGGCGTGTTCTCAAAGACTGGGTTGCCGTTGAAGCACTTGAATCAAGTTACCATAATGTGGTACATAGTAGATAATTGGGTTTCCTTGTTATAGTAACTTGACTTAAGTTCCTTCGCAGCAACGCAGTCTCAAAAAGCATGCGCCCTGCGAGGTTCAGCTGCGTTGGCTGGTGCTTTGCACATGCCGCGGGCACTCTGCGTTGCTGCGAATGCAGGCTGATATCAAATCTGCGTTGCAAGTATGTTGACGAGCGTGGGACCTTTGGATACTAAGGCAGAGGGTGTGCTAGCTGTTAGCCAGAAAACTTGCTGCCATATTCAGCTTGCCGTTCAGGCAGGCTGAGGTTTTCAGATGTTCTCCTTACAGGTTGAGGGCTTGATTCGGGCTACGATGGAGTTTGCAAGGTGGCTTTTAAGTCTTGTGGCGCCGTCATGAAGTCAGCATGTGACTGGCATGATCATGCATGATCCCAAGCTTTGTGCCTGTAGACTCATGAACCCTAAAGCCTGAGAGCCCTTAGGTTCAACTTGCAGCCTGAATCGGAAGTAGTGTCAGCCGCTCTTCCTGGGCAGGCGCGGGTCGAGAGACGTTTGTTCGTTTGGCAACCTGCTTTTTGAGAGCAGCTGGTGCAATCAGTCGTGAAGAAGTGGTTTGGGCTGCTTGCCAATAATTATTCGGATAATTCCTGCTCAGAGGCATGGATTGGAAAAGGAATGTATGAAGATGCGATGCAGGCTTATGTGAGCTATAGTGAAACTCCTTAAAGGGGGTTACATAGGGGATTATATAGGGGATTATTTTCGGGGTTATAAAGGGGGATACTAGACATTTACACTACGGCTCATATGCGTCTTGACAGTGGGCCTGGAGAGTTTGACAGCTGCAGAGAAGAGGGGAGCTGCCAACAGCGCCCTAGCATCCAGAATTATAGTTCTCCGGGATTTCCAGACCAGGGTTTAGGGTTTAGGGCCTAGGCGGAGGCCCTGGTCTAGTCAACTTGACTCAGAATTAGAACTTTTGCGCAGCCTCCTATATCTGCAACATCTGATGCACAATTTTTCTCCCGAAGCCCATATATTTCATTTTCCATTGTCCCTATACAAATCCTATATTATACCCCTACATAACCCTAGGCCCTAGCTCAAGAAAGCTTAGACCTGAAAGGTTGATGCCCAAGAGCTGGCAGACAAAGGCGATCCCACCGATATCATCTCCGGCCGTGGCTTGGTCCTTTACTGAGGCTCCTGAACCGGACTACCATCCTTTAGGGTTTAGGGTTTAGGGTTATAGTCCACCTTAAGTAGATAGAATAATAGGGTTTAGGGTTCTTCAATGCTACTGCAGCAGGAAGTTGTAAAAGTATGCCTTGGTGGGTAGTACGTCGCGCCGTGTTGTAGTAACATTGGAGTTAAAGCACTTTGTCAAATGCCGCTTGAATTGCTGGTAGGTTCATGCTGGCACGCTATCTCCTTCAGAGCGACGTTACTTTGTGCGCACATGTTGGGCATCCGCAACCCTGGTCGTGACTCAGATATTATACTCCTGGGTAAGTAAAGCGGTTCGATGAGTACCTCAGGCCTGAAGTCCGTGTGAAAGCCACAGAAGTAGGAAGCATGGGCTAAATTGTCCCAATTCAATCGCAGGCCTGTGGCGGTGAACTGAAAATAACCTACAAACTCTTCTGCTGAGGGCGAGGGGTGAACCTGTCGAGCTTCCCAAATTTCTCAAGTCATTACTCGTCAAGGTATGGCCGCCGCCGAGCATGGCTGCCTTGCTATCAAGGACACCAGGGAATCATGAACGGCGCCCGCCTTGATGCCAGGATTGGAGGTTCTGTCTGGGCTGTCGGGCACGATAGATGGGCGTTTTTTTTTTTTGGTTGAGGGGGGGGAAGTTGAAGTGAATTCAGAATTCAGCTGGGTTGTTTCATTCTGGTGATGGTTGTTGTCTGCTGTTATTCATATTATGGCCCTGGGTCTCACGAACGCCCTTATTAGAGCTATCCTGAGCACAACAATGCCTTGCGGCCTGCCGCAAGACTTCCCTTGAAATAGGCTGGGTTGCTGTTAAGGAATTTGAATTAAGTTACCGTAATGGGTCTGTATAGGAATTAGTGTGTCTTCCCCCATATAGTAACTTGAATTAAGTTCCAGAAGGGGCTGCGTATTTGTATTAAGTTCCTGGACCGCAACCCAGAATAGGACATAGACGCCTTGGTGGACTCGCGGGATGTAGTCCGTGCCCTGGCTGCTGCATTGGGAAACATTGATGGCGCCAGCAGCGGCACCACACTGCCCCATGGATGAAGGGTTGGAGGGTGTAAGGGCTGACAGGCGGCTTGTGCACCTCTTGTTTTTTTCCTAGTAAATACTCCCAATATTCTGTAATATATCACATAATGGGAGAGTTTAATTTTGAGAGTATGACGCCGTGGCGGTGTGTATTTCCGAGGATTTTAGGATTTTTGTGTGGGTTTTTGCTTTATCGTATGCCACAGCTCACCCTTGCTATACGCATACATATCCTAGCTAGGTTAGCCAAAATTACCCTTAGCACAGCTAATGTGACATAATAAAGATTAGACAAATGCAGTAAGTATGTAGAGTGAGTCCCCGCCAATGTGAT
>CAJNIZ010045481.1:302-27053 GCA_905231905.1 Symbiodinium pilosum
GAGGCGCGTCGCTTGCTAGAGCACGCCATAAACCCTAAACCCCAAACCCTAAACCCTAAAACCCTAAACCCTAAACCCAAACCCAGTAGCCCGCCATCCTCCAGGCCCCACCTTTGGAACGGCCCACCGCTTCCACCAGAAGAACAGCAACTTGCTTACTGGAAGGGTTGGGGGGAGGAGGTGTTGGAGTTAAGGGTTTTGGGGTTTAGGCTTTAGGATTTGGGGTTTAGGCTTTAGGGCTTAGGCTCCAAGGTTTAGGCTGTGGGCTTTAGTGTCTGGGGTTTGCGGGCTCTGTTGTAGGGTTTAGCTTAGGCTTCGCTGGAATGCTTAGGGTCACTCTTTCAGGTCTTTCAACTCTGGCAGTGGCTTCAGTCATCGAAGCTGGAAGTATCGCTGGTCAGGGTAAGGAAATGTGGCTCATGAAGCCAAGGCCCGTCACAATGCGGCAACAGCAGTGATGAAAACTCTGAAACCTATAGAGCTTAACCCCCGAAATCGCGAAAGGCCAGGCTTCTTGTATCCAAGTTTTCGCAGTTTTCGCTCACGTTTGCTCGGACAGCCCTGTCTTCCTCAACTGCTTGGAGTGACTGCACCTTAGGACCCCAGGAGTCGTACTAGGAATCCGTGCACAGCATTATTATAGATATACCTCAACCCCTAAAGTAGGAAAAACAACATGGCCTAAAGACACCTAACACAGGCAATGTTTTACATACTTTGGGGGCCCGGTGTTCCTTTCTGTAGGTTTGTTCAACCCTAAACCTAAACCCTCAACGCTAAACCCTGTGGCCCCAAGACCCTAAACTTCCCTGAGCCCTAAACCGCGTGCTCCCTGGCAGAACCGAGGCAGCATGGGTGTGCTGTCCGCTGATGCGCGCACCTTCACAAAGAGCTCCAACAAGGCGGGACTGCTATCATCTGAGCTTTCGTCTAAACTCCTGAAAGGGGGGTTATGTAAGGGAGATTTGTAAACTCCTTGAATGTAGGGTTTAGGGTTCAGGGTCTAAACTCCTTAAAGGGATTATGAGAGGATCAGGGTTCAGGATTTAGCTAAAATTCTTCAAGGTGTTTATGTGATTACGGTCATAGGGGAGTATTATGGGGGTTATCAAGGGGAAAGCTAGGAGTTTAGTTTCTAGCTCATCTGGGTTGCTGTTTAGGGAACTTAGATTAAGTTACCATAATATGGGTATATAGTAAATGATAGAACTCCCTGGTCATCGTAAGTTAGTTTAGGGTTTATAGGGTTTAGGGTTTAGGGCTCAATAACAACAACCCAGTCATGGCAAAGATCCTTAGGGTCTACGCCGACGCGTTGAATGGCCTGGATATTGCAAGAATCTGAGGGCAGGGCCTTACCCATCCGAAGCCTTGACAAGTCTAAAAAGAACATGCCGGAGGATCCAAGTGGGTTGTCAAAATTGTGCTCCCTTTTTGGATCCCTATTATAATATGGCACCTAATGTATAGGGTACCCAAAAAGGGACTAATATGGTATATGTAACCCCAATATAGTAGTTTCCATTTTCTTTTCCCCTATCCCCATAGAACCCCAATATAGTCCCTATAATCCCTATATTTAGGGTGCCCAAAAAGGGACCATAATTTTGACAACCACCCAAGTGAGTGCGTACCAGGGAAGGGCTTCGACTTCCGAGGCCCAGAACCCCCAACTCTAAACTGTGTTGCCGTTCAGGAATCAAAAGAATTTAAGGGCCTTCACAGGAACCCAAGCAACCCAGTAAAGCCTTGAGCCCCTAAACCCTTAACCGCAAGCCGAAAACCCAGGGACGACTCAGCATCATCTGCGAGAATCGCGTGCACTTCAGCGGAGTCACCCGCTATGCTGCGCCTCGAGTGACAGACGATGTTGTTCTTTTTATACTTGGGGCGCACCAATACCGGATCTCCTTTGGATCCCTACAAGAAGGGCGAGATGATGTTGGAGATGGCCAAATATTCTGAATCTTCACTCTCAGAATTCGTGCCTTCCTGCAGGCGACAAGGCATGTAATATACTGATCTAAACAGTAAACAAGGGCCCATGGTTTCACCGAGCCCCAGTAGTCAGTCATTGACTAGACGCTGCCTTCACGACGAGACGGAGATTACATGAGATTCTATGTTACGTCCTGAATTCTCTGAAGACTGCGTAGTACTGATGCTGGAAGTATCAGGTTTTCAGCTTCCAGCGTGGAGCTTCCCCTCAGCCTGTAAAGTGAATTCTGGGGGGGTAGCGAGGGTATATAAAGATGAATCTTGTTTAGGGCTCATGTGATATATTCATTTTTGAAGCGGTTGTGGTTGAAGGCTTGGGTCCTAGTTATTGTTGAAATACATACTATAATACTGTAACTCTCAAGGTAACAAAAGTACTTAAGGTCGTGCAGGATTTTTTTGTATCCACCGAAGTTCGCAGGCGATGTGGTCGCTGGTAAGCAAGGTAAGCATGTCCTCAGTGGCCAAATATCTTGGCCATCCCAAAAATTCTTAAACCTCGATGGGCCGAGGAAGCTTCATTTTACTGTTTCTACATTCGGTGTCCCAAGCAAGAAGGGACAAAAACCCTCGAGGACTTCGCAACTCGATTTCAAGGCCTGCGAGTCCTAACCTCTCCTGAGAGGGACATCTATATGACATGATGATGATTGTATTAGGGTCCTCTTGTATTCCTACTATACCACGATTACAGGGTGGACAATAGTTTTCCTAGTGCCCTTTTCCAATTGTCTGTTCCCAAATTTAAATGGCCATCTGGAAAGAGGCCTTATAATAGACCTACAGGGATCTTAAATGATTTTCCCAAAGGACCTTTAGTTCCTCCGTGGGACTTTTCTTGGACCTTAGACCCTTAAACTTTTGGGATTCTTTTATATTCCCATTATAGGTACCTAAGGGTTAACCCTTAGTAGGGGTCCTAAGTGCCATGTAGGATCAACCCGCATGTGAGTCGTTGGGCCCGTTCAGGTGCAGTTCACCGAGGGCGAGCTTTGCAGCGCGGATGGAGCCACTTGCTCAGGGTTTAGAATTTAGGGTTTAGGGTTTAGGGTCTCAAAGAGGTCTCTCTGTTCTTCGAGGCCCCGGTGCTCAGTAAGTAGGTTGTAAATGGGGTCCATTAGGGGGCTTAGAACCTCATGCAGCATCTACTTGCTAAGTTCCCTGAGCATCGAAGTATTTACTGATGTGTGTTATGAAGGAAATCTCCCCTAACAGCTACAGGCGAGGGTTGCGTGGCAAGCTATGTAGGTGGATATGGTAGTCTCCCAAATTAAATGGGTTCCAATATAGACCCCAATATATTGTAATCCTTTTTATGGAGACCTCCAAAATGGTCCCCCTAATTTTTGAAACCCCAATATCTTCTTGGTGCCATTTTCAAGCCTCGGGCTGCTGTAGGTGGTGCAGAAGTGCAGGGTACCTAGGGGGTTTGCATGAGGGTTGGGCAGGAATCAGAACCACCCGCTTCACCAAAAGAGGCCCCTTTATGCAAGCGGCTTGCGCAACTTGCTGCTTACTATTATGATCATGGTTCTTATTACTATGAGACATTGGGCAAGCCCCAGACCTTGTATCAAGTATATTCTGGACACCGGGTTTAAGAACGGCGGGATGAGTAAGTAGCATTCAACAAGGTGCCCAGTGCTTTCCCCTGAGCTGAGTATATGAGGTCCTAGTCAAGTGACTGGGTGCCTGAGGCACAGACACATGTAAGAGCCTCGTGTTTTGACTCCAATCTTTCATGTCAGGCATATTGACGTCTTCAGCAAAGGTGATGCACGGCTTCATCCTCACAACATAGAGTTATAACATCACTAGTTCAAAAACCAAGACCACAAAACAGCATTAGCACTCATTCTTTGGAGCCTTAAATAGCGTTCACTCTTCATGCTGAGGCAACCCTATTTCCTACTCGTGTTGTTCTATCCTCAATTCAAACTCTAGGTCTAAGAACCCCCTAAGAGCATCCATCTACCCTCACAGTCCCCAAGTGTCCTTTTTCCATCACATCCAACGGTAAGCTGTACCCCCCCCCCCCCTAAACCCTAGACCCTAGAGAAAGATGTCTGTGCGAGGTCGGCTTCATCCTCTCTTCCGACTTGCCCTGCACGAAGAGCTTGGGCTATATTGGGATAATGGAAAAGAAAAAGGAAACTATAGGAATTATGGGGTTATATAGGGATTATAGGGTTATATTGGGGTGAAATTGGGGTTACAAGAGCTTGAAGGGCTTTTGCCATAGGAGCCGATTCCCAGCGTAAGCATGTCACTTATGTTCCTCAACCTTATCTCTAAACCCGGAACCTTCATCTTTTAATCTGTGCTGAGTCCTTGGCGGCTCGTAAGGCTGGCTAAAGGATCCCGAGAATCTCGTCTTTTTCTATAGAGTCCCCCAGGGGCTTTTATTTTGATAAGCGCATCTGTTAGTGCTGATACACTGGAAGGCTTTTGCTGAGCGCATGCCCCTCACGCATGGCGTTTTCCATTTCATAAGAGGGTGCCCCTGTTGATTTCAATTTCCACACCTGTTCGGGGAGCATTCCAGGAACATCCAGAGGATCGTCTCTGTGTTCGCCAACCGCACTGGCCGCATCTGCCGCCTGCTTGCAGATTGGAAAGGCTGTGACAGCTCATGAGCTAGCAAACTGTATGATTCTGCCTAACTGGCATAATCTGGTGGCCCCGGCGCATTAGGGCTTCCTGTGATGCTGTGCATTGGTTACAACTCAGCCCCACAGGCAACAGGCACTGGGCTGCACATGAAAATACAGCACACAAGATGCGGGAACACGCCTGTAGCTCCGCCATTACGATGCCAAGTCAATTTTGTCTCGATGGCCCGAAAAGAGGGAAAATCGACCATCCCAGAAATAACTAGTCGGCAGAGAGAGCAAGTAGGCGTAGCTCATCGAGTAGCGGATCGAGCCAGAATAGCGGTCTGAGCAAAGGCCATAGCAAATAATAGTGTTATAGTCAACCTCATGACATTTTTGCAATGCTACTGCCTAAGCCATGAATAAAGCCTTAGAAGCCCGAAGCCACAAAGCTTTAAGCCTTAAACCCTAAACCCCAAAGCCCTAAACCCCAAACCATCAACCCCAACTGAAAGCCCAAGAACCCAAACCCTAACTACAATACCTACATTAGGCCGTAAACTCTATAAATGCCAGCTACTTGGGTCTATTTGGATCCCCCAGGGTTGATGCAACTTTAGATTCTTAACTGGGAAGCTGCTACTACTATTACCTTTGGTATTACTATTATGCAAGTTCTTATCATTACTACTATCATTATTGCTATTATCATTACTTTTTGTATCACTATTATTATCATCACTATTATCGCTAATCCCTGAACCCTACACCTCTAAACCCTAAACCCTCCACCATTACTATTATCGCTAAACCTTAAACCCTAAACCTCTAAAAGCTAGACAAAGGAGTGTCAACGGGGTTGTTAAAAAAAAACTCTAAACACTAAACCTACCACCATTACAATTATCGCTATTCTTGAGGCGTCCGCGTCCATGAGGATGTGGAGCGCTGCTCGCAGCGCGTGAAGTGCTTGGAGGTGGGCGACTGGCTCGAGGAGCGCTCGGGACGATGGGGCTCAGGGTTTAGGGTTTAGGGGTTTAGGGGTTCAGGGGTTTAGGGGTTAGGGTTTAGGGTGTGGAGTTTACGATCTATTGTGTGTCCGGATCAATGGGGTTCTCTTAAAATGAGACTTTATGGAAACTGGCAAGTATCGGACGAATCAGTTTTTGTAAGTGTGCTCGTCATCAATGAGTATGACGAGGTTTCTGCAGATTTCCGCATCATTTGGGTTGCTACTGAACTTCATGAAATTCCCGTCACGGAGATGTGTCTGTCCTTCAGCGAGGTATCAGATCCCTTACGCTGGCCATCTATCTCAGGACAACCGAAGCAGGGAATTCAAAAGTCAGATGTCTTACCAAACACCGCAGGCAGAAGTCCCAAGAAACTATTTCTCTATTCGTCTACCCGTACATGAAACACAGTATCTAGAGCCTGCAGGTACTTTTGAACTGTGGCTGTGGGGGCCCAAATAGCTGTTGCACCAGGATCTGTGGGTAGGGCCAAATGTATCGCCGAGAGGTCATCAGCGACTTGGACGCGCAGACCGTCAGCTTCGTGGTGTGGCCGCAGGACAGCGGCTGCAGACCTCAGGGGTTTCGAATGAGAAAGCGCGTGAAAAACAGATGGAAAGGAAATGGAAACTGGGTTTGCAGGGGTTTGTAGGGTTTAGGGTTTTGGGCAATGGAAGGAAGATCAGATGGCAACAACATCTGGAAGTTACATGGATTCATGGGATTTAGGGTTGAAAAGCTGGCTATCACCAGGGAATTTAGGGAACAGCAAGAAGACATACAACCTGCAGAATTTAGATTTTTCGTGCTTGTCATAGGGATCCATGTCTGCATTTCCCGCTAACAACCAGTAAGTCAACCCTTAATCTCTGAATCCCTATTTCTCCCGATTGAGCCCTGATTTACATGGCTTGGTCCATTAGATTCCTCCCAACAAATCCCTAACAATTAGGACTGCCAGAATCCCCTTGTAATGCCCAAAAATCCAATAGGGTGTCCAAGGGCTCCATTTTGGAGTAACTCCCAACTGATCTTTAGCAAGAGTGTTGGTGCTTCTCTGGAATTCTTATACTTGGAGGGTCATGGGGAGTTAGTAAGTAGGTTGGTAATAGGGATAATTGGGGTTATTATATGATTTCTAGGGGTTATTAACCTACTTACTAAGTCCCCCTGACCCTAAAGTCTCCCTAAACCCTAAACCCTAATCCCTAAACCCTAAATAATATATAGTAGTTTCCATTTTCTTGTCCATTATTAACCCACTTACTAAGTCCCCATGACCCTCCAAGTACATGGCCCCTGAGATGAGCTTCAACCTGTTTCCTGGGTTTGGGGTTTAGGGTTTAGGGGTTTGGGGTTTAAAGGTTTAGGGTTTAGGGGTTTGCAGTTTAGGGTTTAGGGAGCAGGGTTTAGGGTTTAGGGCGTAGGGTTTAGGTTGGGTACTGCACCTCCCCAGTAACAGTCTGTATTAGGGTCCTATTAAGGCCTATATATAGCCATATTATATGTATTATCCAACTGTTACTGAGGGGGGGCAGTACCCAAGGTTTAGGGTTTAGGGTATACAGCAGGTTTATCTTGGAACTTGGGTTTCAAGCTCATATGAGCTACAGCCTAAACTCCTTAAAGGGGTTATCTAGGGATTATATAGGGGACTACTGTGAGAGCTATTAAGGGAGGAGTTTAGACCACAGCTCATATTAGAAATATTTTACTTGGCGATACGATGGTACCCAATATGAACTAAGATTAGATGCTTCTGTTGGGCGTGGCATTGTATAAGGAGAGATCACTTGCCTTCACTGCCAAGAAACACTGGGCATATGGACTTCCAAAGTAGGATGGTCAACTGCCAAGCTCCTAAACCCTAAACCTTAAACCCTAAGCCCCTAAACCCAAGTCCTGGTTGTCCTACTAAAAGGGCAAAAGAACCCGGGTGTATGTGAGGCACAGAAATCCGATGAGGTTGAGCAAAATATCTACTCTAACCCAACCAACTCCTTAACTTGGCGAGACACTGATAGTTTCCCTAAATGGGACCCCCACAAGGTATCCTCAATCTTGGACACCCCCACTTCAATTAGTCCGACATAGGACGGCTCGCGCCCATCTTGGGCGACCGTCTCCTTCGCGGAGATCTTGAGCAAGGCAAGTTAGGTTTAGGTTTATCGCTTAGGGTAGCAAAGCTATACCTGCTGGTTGCTAGTAAGGAATGACAGACCAGAAAAGAAAAAGGAAGCCGCTATGTACTATAGGACTGAGGGTTTAGGGAACGAACAAAACTGGAACCTTTACTTTTAGTATGATTGTGTTGTTAATTCCTGGCCCACAATACGGAAGCCCCCGATGTCCCGAGGATGTATAGGACAGGAAGGAGATTATGGGGGCTTTTCAATGGCCATCCCGTTTGTGCGCCTTCAAATACTGCGGACTGCAGTATACATGATCGGGAAAAGGGGGTGCATATGCTTAGAATCGTCCATATAGGCCTAGAGCTTCAGGCTAGGTACGGGTTTTCAGGTTTGGTTGTTGTTTGTCGTGTTCAGGGTTTAGGGGCTCGGGCGTGTTTTAGGGGCTGGGGCTTAGCGCTTTAGGACATTTCATGGGTAATCGATTTTTTAGGCCTCAGGGTGCTCAGGGTATAGGGTTTTAGGGTTTAGGGATTTAGGGTTTAGGCTTTTAGGGTTTAGGGTTTAGGGTTTTAGGGTCTAGGGTTTAAGGTTTAGGGTTTAGGGTGTATATAGGTGGGTGGAGGACCCTGCCCCATACAAGGATTTGCAAGAAATTTTCCATGTGCCCTCACCTAGCAATAGTGGTGTAATAGCAATGTATAGGGTCCCTAAAAGACTTACTATTAGCGTGGCCCCCAACCTAAAGCATGGCTCGCTTCTTTCAACTTTCCTTTTGCTCCTGGGGGAAAGTAGACCATGCATTTTGCTTTCAAGGGTGCGTGCAGGGATTCAGGAGTCGGATATAAGCCACTTCGGAGCATTGGGACCTTCGCATGCCCACTGGGAGCCATGTCGACGAGAAACCCTTGATTTCGTAGAATCTGCATCCTGAGTTCACAAAATGCTAGATTCACAAAATTCAAAAATGATCCTTCTTTGAGGCCACCAGAAGTTCTAGAGCTTGTCATTTTGTGCGCGGGTGCTGAAAGGATATGTATCAATTGTGCTGAAGTTGGCGACTTGTATATATATATATATGTATATAGATATAGATAGATCATTCTGGGGATTATCTATGGGGATTCATTCCGCCACTCTCCCTTAATCACCTGCGCAGGGACATAACACCAAGAAACAATCAGAATAAAGAACAACCGACTTGTGAGAAATATTGCGTGTTGGCACAGTCCGTTGACCTCTTACGTCCTCACTTCGAACATTAAGCCCTAAATCGTAGATTCTCCCAGGCCGTAAATCTCAAACTCCAAATCCTTGACCCCCAAAGCCTCAGCCCTAAACCCAAAATCCTATACATATACATAAATATATACGTATATATATATATTTATTTATATATGTTCCTATAGTCCCCCTACATCCTTAATCTCCCTATGGTTCATGACAGGCTCGTGGCAGAGTGAGCGGACTCCCTCGGGCACCATGTGGAGCCTCCGTTGCCTTTGCTTGGAGTTTTCGATTTTAGGGTTTACGGGGTTCGGGATTCAGGGTTAAGGGTTTAGGGGGTTTAGGGTTTAGGGTTTCGGCGTGTAGCGTTCAGGGGCCAGGCGAGGGAACATATTGTTTCCAAACGGATGCAGTGCCTGTCGTCTGCGAGTGGAGGTATTGATGTGTCTCGCTCATAGTTCAAGTAAGTCCGGCTCACCCTCAACCTTACAAATTCACACGCACTTCCAGCACGCTGCATCAGGGCTATACGCAACTTAGGGACCCTCACATGCGTTAAGGGGTCCTCACTCTGTTGCGTCTTCAAGCACTTGTATCATATTGTAGCTGGACTGCCGATTGAAGTCCGTTTTGCCATCTTGTCAGGCTGAGCCCAAAGTCCTTGTCAGAGACTTTAAGAAAGGTACTTTGGTGAATGGTTTTGGACTGTGAAGGGCGAGGTGCTCTCCAGAAGTTGTCTGAGGTTAGCGCTAGGGATGTAACAACAAAACAGAAGGTACACAGAAAATGGCTGTGACCATCAGGCATGGTGCGCTGTTCCTGGAGCCCGGAAGCATGTCTATACTTATATGAGCTATAGTCTAAACACCTTGTATCCCCCTAAATAACCCCTACAGTAGTCCCCTCAATAAGCCCCTGTATAACCTTTTTAGGAGTTTAGATTATAGCTCGTATTGTATGTACGGATAGCGCTAGATCCCTAAGGCCTGCAACATGCTTGCCACAGATGCCACAGAAGACATACGTACACACTGAGCGGGGCTTGGTTGTATTGGGGTATATTGGGATAATGAAAAAATGGAAACTACAACTTAGGGTCTAGGGCTGAGTTAAATGAATTAACGTTATCTCGATGATGGTTGTACGTATGCCACGCATCAACTCCAAACCAAAAAGAAACCTTGGGCCGATCAGCGCCCCGCAGATCTAATCCTTTGCCACCACGTGGCAACCCTCAACATTCTGTTATGTCCTCATCCAGAGAGACCCTAAGTAGACTCCAAACTTTAGGATTTAGGGTTTAGGGTCCGAACTTCGGTGTTTAGGACCCAAACTTTGGGGTGTAGGGTACGATCCGGAACAGTCTTGCTTGGAGGTTCAGAGTTAATTATAAGAACCCTTTTCTGACTGTGGCCCACGTATAGTTGTAGCTCTCTGGGAACCTGGGAAACTTATATTTGGTTGCAAGTACACATGTAATTTTTAATTCCCTCAGGGTCCAAGTACTTGTCATATCCCGGCGCACAACCTGTACTACAATTACTGACACCAAAATCCCACGTACTCAATCATTGGGTACTGGGACCCTTATAGGGATTACGATGACCGCCAGGTCTCACAGAACTACGCTGGGCCACCCAAGAAAAAATGAGGCCTAACAAGCCGCAATCCGCGTTTATCCGCCCTAGTGATCCCCCCAATCCGGTCCCACATAAGGCCCTAAATTTGCTGGGGGAGGGCCATGGTAGTACCTTCAAGGTGACCTATTAAAGCGCAAACCCCTAAACCCTAAACCCCTAGACCCTCAACCCTACGAAGGATATCTTGCGGTGGTCATCAAGTGCCTTGGCGTCTCCGTCAAGCTGGGCTCTTGAGGCCAATGCAGTGTTATGACGGTCTAGGATTACAGGTTTAGGGGTTCGGGGTTGGTGTTTAGGGTTTAGGGGTTAGGGGTTACCCTGGGGATCCAAATAGCGCAATGTAGGTCATATTTACAGACTTTAGGGCCCAATGTAGGTATCATTTGTATACTGGGCTCCCTAGGGTTAGGGGTGGGGTGTAAGGTTTAGGAGTTTAGGGCGTAATTTTGGGGGGTTTCAAGTTTAAGTTTTAAGGTTCGGGGTTTCAGGTGTAGGGTTCAGGGTTCGAGGTTTAGGGGTGTCAGGCCCCATAAACCCTAAACCCCCTAGACCCTGAGGCATGTCAGGGTCAGGCTTTGGTTGAAGGTCTGGGGTGTAGGGCACTTCAGGTTTTAGGGGAGCCGAGGCCAAGGAATATAGGGTTTAGGTTAGGAGCTCTATAGACAATGGGGTTTAGGGTTTGGGTTTATAGTCCCCCTTAAGTAGATAGAATATGGCTGTGGGTATGTTACAATAAGATCCCCAAACATCCCATATTCTATCTACTTAAGGGGGACTATAGGGGTTGGGTTTTGGGTTTATGGTTTGAGGTTAGGGTTTATGGGATACCTGTCTTCCTACGCATCCCCAGAATAGGGGGTAAACGGAAGCCCTATGCTCATCCTTGGGGCATAGGGTTTAGGGGTTTAGGAGTTTAGGGGTTAGGGTTCAGGCTTAGTCTTCCCGAAGCCGTCCTTAAGAATGCTGTAACATGTTAAGGGTCCCGATTGGCTCCTGCATTGTAGCTTCTTGAGATAGCCTGCACTTGATCCTTGAGAGAAGGTGTGTATACCCTTTGCACCCCGTCCACTTCGAACCCCGCCCCCCACAGTCCCCAAAGCTAACGTGGAAACCCGTCATGCAACGATGCAACAGCAGTGCTGTTTTTCTCGGTCTTCCCCTTGGAAACAAAACAAAAAAGCCGCACGCCTGCAGGTGAAGAAGTACAGATGCAGCCAAGAAGTTGAGCCACAACTAGCAAAACCAAATGCGGATTTCCAAATGGGATCCCTAATATCCCCCCTATAAACCCTGCAATCCCAGTTTCCATTTAATTTTCCATTTTCTTTTCCATTTGATTCTCCATTATTAGTATACCCCTATAGGTAGGTTTTTTCTCGGAATTGTGGGCCTTTTGGAGGGGTCTTCATGAACCCTAAACCCTAAACCCTAAAGTCTCGGAATTGTGGGCCTTTTGGAGGGGTCTTCATGAACCCTGAACCCTAAACCCTAAACCCAAAAGTCTCGGACTTGTGGGCCTTTTGGAGGGGTCTTCATGAACAAAAGATCGCGCCATGTGCGAGCGCCTCCAGGGACCCGAATGAAGATTGGGGTACTAGGGTAGTATTGGGGCTATCTTGGGATAATGGAAAATTTCATGGAAACTACTATAATGGGTTATATAGGGGTTATATAGGGTATATATTGGAGCTATAGTATATTGGGGTAGTATTGGGGTTATATTGGGATAATGGAAAATAAAATGGAAACTACTATAGTATAGTGGGGTAGTATTGGGGCTATCTTGGGATAATAGAAAATGAAATGGAAACTGCTATAGTATATTGGGGTAGTATTGGGGTTATATTGGGATAATGGAAAATAAAATGGAAACTATTACAATGGGTTATATAGGGTCTTCATCACTATTTGCCAGCTGCATAGAGTTGAAGGTTCGGGATTCAGAGGGGGTTTACACATGGCTGTTGATTCAGAATGGGCTCTGCACCGACGGCGGTTTGGAGATTTTGACAAGACTTCAGTAGTCATGGATTTTGCGACTGGCTGTAGTTGCCATAGAATATTCTTCAGATCAGTTTACCACCACCTGTTCCAGCGCCCTTGCAATAAGGATCGATGCATGTCAGTAGACCCGATAAACTGTTGAAGGGACAAGCAGAGCTTCAGAAATGGGAGGGTCCAAAACTCAGGGACCCTATCTTGAAACACCTTTTTGGTCAAAAATACAATCATTTGGAGCTTACATTGGGGCCCCTAGCTTATTATGGAAATCCCCAAATGGGTACTCAGCTTTGGTTGTACGAAGTTCAGGTTTTGATTGTGGCTCACATGGCTTTGAGCCTTTGCCCATGCTGCATCGCTCTTGGTCCCAAGGAACCCCCCTAAACCCTGGTCTTACAGGCTGTAGGAAAGTTTCAGGATTTACTGGACTAGTTTTTCGGCTTAAGGGAAGTTTAAAGGGTTTGCTGGAGATTTAATTAGGGCTTCCCTAGCTCCTATCAGGTAGATAAGGGTTACGAGGGATATCCTTAAGTTCTATTCATTCAGGTGTCTACATTACGTTCTTTGGAAGTGTGCCGGAGATGCTAGTTGATGGTATGGTGCAGCGTTGCAGTCATAGGATCCTAAGCCACCCCCACCTGAACACCCCTAGAGCTTGACTTGTCGAGGCATTATTTGGAGGTGGGGGGTGTTAAGGTGGAGGCGGTATAGGATCCTATGGTGCAGGAAGTTGGGTATGAAGTTGATCAGTACCTAGACCCTCCATCTACCCTCTATTTGGGCCTAAGTACCCATTATTAGGGACCATATATCCCCAATTAAGGGTACAAGGAGGGTCCTGGTATGGATTCTTACAGTCAGGTGATTCAGCTGCCTCCTAAAGATTTGTAGGGACGACTCTGAGCTCCATGTTTGTTCTGGGGAGGGCCAAGATCCTAGTCTAGACCCCATATGAGCCATAGTCTAAACTCCTTTAAAGGGAGGTTATATAGGGGATTCTATAGGGGACTACTATAGGGGTTATTAAAGGGGATACTAGGAGTTTAGACTATAGCTCATGTATACCCATATGAGCTATAGTCTAAACTCCTTAAAGGGGGTTACATCGATCATATAGGGAATTATAGGGGTTATTAAGGGGGATACTGGGGTCCCTGTATAATTCCCTTACTCTTGGCTTGATGACAAGGAGGATGGGAAGAGACTGCATGTTCTAGGTGTCTTTGGACAGGGCCTGGGTGGGCTTTGATAGACTTTCATCAAACCCTAAACCCTAATCCCCAAACCCTACACCTCAGCCTGTTTGCCGCGAGGTGTGAATGAGTTTCTCGAATTTAGTGATCGAATATGGCTTTGGGTATATTATATTGTATGGGAGTTCGACAAGTGCAAGTAGACGTAGAGGGCGATGCTGCTGGCAGAGTAGCGGACTCCGGTCCTTTATTCGTCTGTTGCAGGGTCCCTTAAGTACGGTGCAGTTACTCACCAGGCCCGCCCCTTTCTCAAGTTTGGGCTAGGTGAGTCTCACACCAGCAGGAGGGTAGAGAGCATGAAGCTAGGTGCTGCAAGATGCTTGGCATGTACTTAAACGATAAGCTGCTGCGCTGCGGTCAGGCTGACTGTCATGAATCAGAATAGGCCAGAAGACTCTCGGTGACAAAAATCCCGCATGACCCTAAGACCCAAAGCCGGGAGAATTCTCGGAGTTCAGGGTTTAGGGGTTTAGGGTTTAGGGTTCACGTATCAAAAGGCTATGCAGGATTTTTCCGGTATCCACAGCATCACCACCTCCCCCCACAATGCAAGACCCAGTCCTTCCAAGAAACTGATCTACGCAGCGCGTCAGAGTGGAGAGCGCAAGGCACATTCCTAATCTGTAGTCTCCTTAGGAAGCATTCTGCATTTTATAGAGTATCGCCCTTAGGAACTGTTAAACAGATTCTGTTTATAATGGGTCTGAGAGTATTGCAGAATGGGTCCTGTCATTAGACTCATTAGACCGAGCCCCGAAACCCTAAACACCCCCAAAAGTATGCAGAACAATGGCATGTTAGACCATTTCATGATTCTGCCTACTTTCAAAGTCAAGGTAGGCCCTAAACCTTTTAGCTCCAAATTCTAAGCCCTGAATGACAAGTGAGTACTTGGAGGTCCGTTTTGCTTATAACCTACTTAGTAACTGTAGATAGAACCCAATATTTATGTAGGGTAACTGTAGTTATGGAGCGTATACTTAGGTTATAACTACAGTTACTGAGTAGCTTATAAGTACAACGGACCTCTCAGTAGACTGGTGCCAAGACTTGAGCCAGAGACGATGATGGTGCTGATGTTGGGATTGATGACCGCTCGATGAACTGAGTCGGCCAAAGATGGTCGCATCCAGGCCCAGTACTGCGTACCTTGAGCAGGCATGGTCACACCAGATGTTCAAAAAGCCCGACTCCGGAATCCTGAGCACCTAAACTCTAAACCATTCTAAACCCTAAACCCAAGCCCTTAAAATTTTGCTGGACTCCAGCGTGCAGCTGTCAGGCATCACGCAGTTTTCTCCAGGACGAAGGTGACAGCGACTTGCATGCAGGGGCAATTTTCCTTTTGCGAGGGGGCCACGTCTGGACCCTTTGCTCTGCTTTTGTTTCCCAGTAATCATACTAGCGAGCTCGCCGCCCGACTGCTACGTCACTGTCCCTTCAAATATTTAAACACCTGGATCCTATCTACCTTTCCAGCGGCCGCATTTGTCTCACGCTTTCGCCGCTCTTGCTCAGCTGTGCGTGCGTGCCATGGCAAATGATTGCCAAAGCCAGAATCAACGTTGTATGTCTATGTGGTTGATGTGGATTTCTGTAGGGCCTGACACATCTTCTGTGTAAAGATCCTCTGGTTGTTAGCCGACGTTGGCTCCACGAATCAGTGGGCTGGCGCGTGTGCACAGTTATGAGATTGAAGACAGGCCTTGGACAGCCTCATGGTCTGCGGATGTCTGCGGAAGTGGTGCTGTAGGGGCCTAAATAGTTACCAATATTATGATTCCATATTTCTTGCATGATTATAGTTTATGGTAACCTAAAATGGGCCTCAAAAAGATGTTGGTAATTATTTAGGCCCCTGTAGTAGGTGTCATGCGCGAATGTGCTACGCACCTTCGGATGTTGCCATAACGGTGAGGGACAACCATCGTCTCAGACCTTTCATGCAATAGTCTGTTTGCACCATCAGAGACGCGCGCAGAAGTATTTGTCATTTGAATGCTGGCAGACAAGTGGACGAGCGTGCAAGACAGCCGTCCCTTCCTAGGCACCTTGTCGTCTTATCGTGCGCCGAGAGAGTGCAAACTAAGACCGCAACCCTGAGGACTGTTCAATTCAAACCCTTTTAGGCTAGTACTTGCTGGCACGATCAAGAAGTCTTTCTCTTTAGCTGGAGCAGATGTTCAAGACGGATTTGCGTAAGTCTCTGCTTGGTCTTATGAAGGGCTTGCTTCCCACACGGGTTTCATCCCACCAGGCATGAAGCCTGGAAATCTTTGCATTGGTGCCTTAGGGCCAACGGCTCTGTGTTACACGTGTGTGACACGGCACAACAGGAGAATGATAAAGGGTACGTGCCATAATTTCGGTCTGGGTCCACATTGTGTCACATGCTTAGAACCCATGTGTCGGGGGGATATAGCGACATTCATTTGGGCACGTAACCTTAGCTGGAAGACTGGCTGTGACTAAGTTGTCGCAGGATGCTGATCATGGGTTAGGAAACCCATGCAGGCAACGCAAGTGTCATCCGGCTGTGTTGGTCACTTACCATTCAGCTAGGCTCAATTCGGCAGTACATTCTTTGAGTCATCAAGCATTGCTGCCTCCACAGACCTCTCCAACATGACATTGCTTCGTAGCTGGATGCGTGAACTGTGTAAAATTCTTTGCCTCATTTTGGGCCGTCAAGCAGGACACTCCACCGACCGTTGTCATTTGGGTCAGTTCTAGAATGATCTCCGTAGTGATCCCAGCTTCAATCAGAGGCTATGGCCATGATTCAGGGTTACTTGGAGGGTCATGAGGGTCATGGGGACTTAGTAAGTATAGGTTAATGGAAAAGAATATGGAAGCTACTATAGTATTCAGGTTTTAGGGTTTAGGGTCAGGGTGACTTAGTAAGTAGGTTAATACTGGGGATAATTGGGGTTATTATATGGCTTATAGGGGTTATTAACGAGATTCTATAGGGGCCTCCAAAATGTTTTTCAAGTGATTCTAATCCTAATACCAACCAAAAATATTGTTTTAAATGGTGTTCTGCGGCCGGTATAGGATTTAGGGTTAGGGTTTAGGGATATCTTTCATAGTATTTCCTCCATGCTAGTACAAAAACTGGTCGACCCCCATCCCTAGCCCCAATATGCAAGGCCTCTTAGGGGGCAACGCTCAATATCAGGTCGGATATTTAATAGGGTAAAGAGATTAACTACACTGGAATGCGGTTTGGGGTCTAGGGCTTCGGGCTTTCTCCATATGAGGGGCCGGGGGGGTGCGGTAGGGTTTAGCAGGGTAAAGGGATTAACTACATTGGAATGCTTTTTGTGGATGAATTTGGGGACCTACCTGCTAAACCTAACTCGTGAAGAGTAGCATGGGTGACCAGAATTCGTACTGATTTACGATGCTCGTTATATATTCGTAATAATGGGCGATCGGAAGCAACCGAAGGCGTTCGGAAGCATTCCCTTTCTGCAGATCATGATTTCAAAGCTGAGGCGGCACACACGTCACTGTCATTTCAGCCGCAGGCTGGTTAATTTGAGGAGCGTTCGAATGCGTTCGGAAGCGCTCGCCGAGCTGCATTCATTGGCGTTCGGCGTTCGCGAGGCATTGGCGAGGCGTTCACGAAGCGTTCGCGAAGCTTTCGCGAGGCGTTGGCGAGGCGTTCGGGGCGTGTGTTCGAAAAGCGGGCGTTGGGAAGCGTTCGAAGGCTCTCGGAAGCGTTCAAAGGCGTTCGACAAAGGTCGGCCTGTCATCGATTTCTGATGGTTTGGGTTGGCCGCTGGCCATGGGATGACCCGCTAGGTCGGTAGAGTTGTGCTGCCCTTCCCATTCAAAAAACACGCACGCAATAATACGGGGGTCACCCATAAACAGTACTCTCATTTTCCCGAATGGTAGTATGGTAAATGAGGGTATTGAATTCCCCCCCCATTTACCGCTCACATGCATCACAGCATCTACACCGCTGACATACACCACGCCACAGTCTACAACTACACCGCTCAACAACGCTGCACCACAGCACCTACATCGTTCACCTGCACCACACCACAGCATTTACACCGCTCGCCGACACCACACCACGGCACCTATTCTATTTTCTCTGATTTCTAAAGCCTTTGGCCGGGGTAGGCGGGGTGAACCCTCTGCGGGTTTCGTGCGTGTCAGAACGCTGTCGCTGTGGCGCCGTGCGAATTCTGTCGAAGCGCTCTCGCTCGGGCGCCGTGCGAAGTTTCAACGTGCATTGCGAACCTTCTCGCTGTTTTCGGCGGGTGTGCGCGCTGGCGCGCGGACCGTCCTGCGAATTCGGCTTTGAATCGACGACCTTCTCGCTCTTTTCCGCGGGTGGCAGCGCCGGCTTCTGGAGCGTCCTGAGAACTCTGTTCGGTATCGATGACCTTCTCGCTGTTTTGGGCGGTGGCGGCGCTGGCGCGTGAAGCCTCCTGAGAATTCTGTTCGCAATCGACAACCTTCTCGCTGTTTTGGGCGGTGGCGGCGCTGGCGCGTGGAGTGTCCGGAGAATTATTTTTGGATTCCGTGACCCTCTCGATGTTTTGTGCGGGTGGCGGCGCTGGCGCGTGGAGCATCCTGAGAATGCCCTTTGGAATCGACAACCCTGTCGCTGTTTTGGGCGTTGGGTGCATGCTCAAGTGTTTCACTTTGCGGTTGGTAGTCACGTTGCTAGAAGGTGAAGCGCCTGTACTGAGATGCCTACTAGCCAGAAAAAAAGTCAGACCCATGACACTGGCGAGAGCGCTCGCTGTTCCGCCGGCTGTCTACCCTGTATATGGCCAGCTGTTGAGATTCATCGAGGGTACTCGACATTGTGAATCATTGACACCATGCTAGACCCTAAATCCGAAACTCTAGACCCACTACAGCACCTACACCGCAGCAACCACACCGCACCAGTGCACCACGGCACCTACACCGCCCACCTACAGCACAGCACCTACACCGCACCAACGCCACAGCAACGCCAGACGCGCGACCCTAGCGAGAGCGCTCCACGTGGCGCCTACACCGCACCAGCACCACAGCACCTGCACAACACCTACATCACAGCACCTACACCGCGCCACGACCGCAGCACCTAAAACACGGCCAGATGCGCTTCCCATGCTAACGTCGAACTGGTTGCTTTCGGGATAATCGGGGTCTAGTTTTGCCTAGGCCCGCAGCGAACAAGCCCAGAACAGAAATTTTGGCAATGGGATGTCAGCAAAACTTTTAGCAGATCGTGTGTCCGAACCCACCCCAAAGTTTGATCGGATGTTCCATTTCAGGAGGACAGTAGGCCTGGAGGTTCCCAATTTTAGTAGCCTGGTGGGGTTCCTATATTGGCAATTTCCCCTCATTGGCGATCGGGACAGGATCATGACCAACTCGCAACCATGTGCCAGATTTTCGGCCCCTCTAAGTCCGAGCATTCCATCTGCCACTTTGCTAGCTAAGTTGCATTGAAGTGGCAGATAGGCACTTTCAAGCCAACTGGCAGCGCTAGTGTGGAGTGGTGCACACCTTTGGAAGCTTGCTGCGCGTTGCTTGACGGCAGCCCTTTGAGTCTCTGCCCAAGGAACATGACCTTTGATGCACGACGGCCTGCCACATCTCGCCGGATTCTTGTTGGTCTTGCGGGCTGTGGCAGTTGCACTGCTTCTGGGCAGCTCTCTTCCCCGCCAACATGGCATCTCCATCATCTTCGCGGCGCTCAGGGCCTCCTTAATATGGAATCAGGGTTTACATGATGCAGGGTTCAGTTCTAACGGCTTAGGGACTTACTTTCGGGTCGCTGTTGGACATCTGAGGAATAATCAGACTCTATCTGGAAATAAGATGTTTGCCTTGAGGCGCCAGAGGGAGTGTCGTTCGCAACATGCTCTTGGGTCTTTGTCTCGCATACACGACTGCTTCACAAGCGGTACGGGGAATCAAAGAGTGAAGCATGTCAACTATATGCAAGTTGGAACGAGAGGGGTGGCACCACTGGATGCGACAAGTGAGCAGTGGGTTTTTCACGGGCACAGGTATGTAGACATATATCACACATAGAAATAGTTATTGAGACCTCTACATCAGGCTGTAGTCTCCCTAGGAATCATGTTTCTTTAATTACATATTATAGTAACAGTAGAATCCGTAAGGAATTATCAAATCTATTTTTTACATGGGCTTAGGGGGATTACAGCATTTAGGCCTCTGCATTGGACAGTTGCGTCCAATATCAGGCTCTGAATGGAGAGCCCCTGACCTCGCTGCGCGGGCAAGCTGTTCTCTGAGTAGTTGCCCCAAGTGGGTTGTAGTCCAAACACCTTGAAGGGTAGCAGTTACTGTAAGGGGTAATGACCCAAGGGTTTAGGGGATTGGTTTGACCGTCATCATAGTGGCAGAATGCCCTGACAACTACTCTTTTGCCGCTTGCGGCTTCGGCTCATACATCTGGGTGCCTCGGCACCGTGTTTTCGAACCGACAATAAAGGGTGATGCTTGGGTCCTGCCCCCACTCATTAACAGTTGTATATGATTTTTAATATATGTATATATGCAGTAGCTCTTAATATGACCCCTATTATAGACGGTGGTGGCAGGACCCAAAGTGATGCAGTCATGAAAGACGATTCTTCTCAGGCTTTGGAGCAGGGGCATAGTCTTCCGTAAGTACAAAGAACCTGCACTTGAGAAACCCATGATGTGCTCCCAACATCCTCCCTGTATACACATATGATGTATATAGCCCTATAGTAGCATAGTTCCCATCTTAATTTTCCATATTCTTTCTCATCTAATTCTCCATCATTGGGACCCACCCTAAACCCTAAACCCTGAACCCTAAACCCTAAACCCTAAACCCTGTGGGGATGATCCATTCTCCAAGCCCGGGCTGCTCAGCCCAGGGTTATTTGGGGGTTCCCTAACATTAGGGGTGCCTTTTTTTGGGGGGGTCCCCATGACAAGGATTTTCGCATTTTGGGGTCCCTAGACCCTAAACCCCTAAACCCGAAGACCCTAAACCTTAAAACCCTAAATCCTTAAGACCCCAAAGGGAAATTACAATTTAGGGTCTAAGGTTTCGGCCTGGAGTTTGGTATTTACGCCTCTGTCCCGACTTTGTGGTTGCCATTTAGTCTCTCGCCTACCCGCGGAGGATGTAGGGGTTTAGGGTTTTGGGTTTAAAGTTTGGGTTTTTAGGGTTTAGGGATTCTGCAGGACCCCAAGTACCTTACACCTTGTGAATTATGGGCATTATAGTATACTAAGGTCATGCAGGATTTTTGGTATTAGCAGTATGGGGCAGAGTCCCCAATGCGGAGTAAGGGTCTACTTTCCGAGCTGCTCCTCTGTAGGACTATATACATTAGGTATGATCACCCTTTGATTGTAGTATATTCGGAATATGTAAGAGTCTCAGAGTCACTCTCATACAGTGGCCAGGAGAGAGCACAATCCAAGTGGTCTGGGACCCTGTGTTAGAGGCCTGAAAGTTTGACACCCTAAACTGTAAACCCTAACGTGGCCCGGACAGCTATCTTAGGCCTTAGATGAATTGGCTGCGGGCAGGGCTTACTTTGCGGATTGCTTGTGTTGCGGGGTTGTTGAAGGCGACAACCCCATGAAGTATACATGAACATCATGGCTTTCCCCATCCTAACCTGCTCAATGACAGGGGATGACAGGGGCTTGCGGGTGGCTCAAGGTTCTCGCGTGCTCGGGTAGTAGTAGTAGTAGTAGTAGTAGTAGGAGGGGTCTATGACAAGGATCATAAGGCTGGTTTTGATGTTTGTGCCCCTGCTTGCGATTTGCGGTACATGAAAGTCTACAGGATTTCATTTTCATCCCCCAGCCTGAGCCAAGATTCAAGATATTTTCCTCTATCATGGATGCTTGGATGAGTGGAGAGGATCTTTCTGGAAGTGTATCCCTGATTGACTCCTGCTGAGTAGACTCTAGTGATCCCAGGAACATGCTCATTTCCAGTTTTTTGCTATTCCTCCATTCTCATATTGACCGTCCTAACCCCAAGCCCTAAAGGTCGTAAACCTAAGCCCTCAACCCCAAAACCCTGAACCCCTAACCCCATAACCTAAACCCCTAAACCATAATCAAACTAGTAGGTCAGTCGAGCTTCAAAGCTTTCCCCTGTAGTCTTCTTAGGAGTTTTTTATCTTTTAGCAAAACCCTGAGGAACTACTAAAGCATCATTAAACCCTAACCCTAGACACTAATCTCTAAAGGCCTAGACCCCAAACCCCAAACCCTCAACCGTAGTACTACAGTCCCCACTGTTGGCCAGGCCATTGCTGTGGTGCGCAGCATGGCTGCGCAGAATGGACAATCCCAGGCGTCTTGCTTAGTGGGCTTTATCCTATGGATCCTTTAAAAGGGGTTATCGGGATATGTAGGAGCCCAAAGAAGGGGTTTGCAGAGATATGTAGGGGTGTTAGGAACCCTTTAAAGGGGTACAGCTACGTAGGGCTATTAGGGACTGCTTGAAGTGGTTATAGGGATATGTAGGGGTATGAGGGGTGCAGGGTCTAGGGTCAGGCGGGCTTAGTAGGTAAGTCCATAATGGGGATAATTAGGTTTGCTGTATAGCTTATGGGTCTTGCAGGTATGTAGTAGACATGAGTATTATCTAGTAGATAAGGTTTCGGGTTACTTACCGTTGCTCACGGGGGAGTGGCGGAAGGAATGCAGGAACTATCGAATTCAAGGCAATCATATACAGAGTATTGTTGGCATGCATTCTCCCAACTCCCTCCTAAGCACGTTATATTGTGGAGTGTCATCATGCGGGGTTAGGCTGAAGTATCGGCATCAGCGTTCAAGTTTCAGGATTAGGGTAAAATGCTTAGGGGTTGCAACTGTCTGAACAAGATTCACAGCTTCAGCCACGCCCCTAAAAGGAAACCAGTGCCTCGGACGGCTGGTTGAGGGTTTGGGGGTTTAGGGTTTAGGGTCCCAAAACAACAAGCATTTTTTGCATAAGGCCTCATGGACGTTCTTAGCTTAAGCTCAGTCTTATCTCCGGGGTTTGGGGGGCCCTACATCTAGGATTGAATAGGGCTGATTTTGAGAAATTCCAATCTTGCAATGCCTTGGGATCTTAGAGCGGTAACAAAATCTCGCGTGGGCGGAGGTACCTTAGACCTTGGGACTTATGGTGCTATAGTATACGAAGGTCATTTTGGGATCAAGAGATATAAGCACAGTTCCCATCATTTTTCATGATCTTTTATTCTGCACCATTGGGGTAATATATCTAAACCCGAAGCCCCAAACCCTAAACCCAAAAGCCCAAAGCCTAAATCCTAAATTCCAAACCCTGTACCTTAGCCCTTAGCCCTGAATAAGGGAGATCCCTTCAGCTGCTTTCGTAACAAGGGTATGCATCCGCCCTGCTTTCACGGGCATCCTTTGAAGCGCAGCCTATATGACTGAAAAAACCATTTCCTGTGGCCCAAACTGAAACCTTCAAATGGGAGTTTCTGAAAAAGGTCGGACCTTTGGATATATGGGGTTTGTAAGTTAGGGAATTCTGGGATCCATATCAAGGGTTCCACAGGGATATTTTGAGAAAGCGTCAAATCCTAAGCCCCATACCCAATCACACTGCTACCAAGGCCGTCGCACAGGTCGAGGCCAGTTATCGCTTGGGGCTTCGGGATGTAAAGCTGCAGGACGGCGGGGCTGAGCAGAAGGGGGGTTGGTTTGTCTGCCAGTGAACCAGAAATATTTCGCTTTTTTTGACAGCGCAGGCAAGCAGTAACCGCCCATGAGCTTGTGAAAAGGGTGATCCATTCTTTGCTTTGAGGGTCTAACAGCTGCCAGACAACACTCTTCGACTGTTGACGCATCTGTTTCGATTCGATGTAGAAAGTCCCAGTGGCAGCAGATAGCGCCGATTGGCGTACCCTCACCTGAAGCCTCATCTGACTCCTCCACCTCAAAAACGTTTGTTTGCATTCCGCGCATTCAGGCATAGCCCTACTTGGAGGTTCTTGGGACTTATCAACTACTTATGTCTGGTGTTACAGCCCTGTTTACAAATGGGGTAACCCCTATAAGGCCATCAGGGGGTTTATAATTCAGATTATAAGCCAAGTTCCTAGACCCTCCTCCTACCCTCTATTAGGGCCTAAGTACCCACTATTAGGGACCATATATCCCCAATTGAGGGTACAAGGAAGGTCCTGGTTGTTAGTAGTCCCATGAACCTTCAGGCGCCGGCTTTGCAACTGCCTGGAAGAAGCGTTTCCTTACCTTCAGCAGTGCTACGACTGCTAGAAGAGTGTCAGTCATTCTTGACACAATGGTGGCAACACTGCCACTGGTAGCGCCAGACGAGAGACTTCATGACTTGTTCTTGGTCGGAATACGGGAAATAATATTCCCTATATAGACCTCAAAAGTACATTCCCATATTCCACATTATGTCATTATAATTATGAACTGGCAACAAGAGAAAGGGTAGCAGCAACCATCATCTTTGATTCCCACGTACAAGGTCCTGAGCTCCCCGCAAGCCCGATAGGGGTCCAAGTTTCTAAACGTAAATTGGCCCTTAGGTTTTATATGAGCTATAGTCTAAGCTCCTTAAAGGGGGTTAGATAGAGGAGTATCATAGGGATTTAAAAAAAGGGGGATACTAGGAGTTTAGACTATGGCTTATATGTCCTTTGGGCCCAAAGTATTGATTGCTGAGGCATTTGAAGCCTTAGGGAGCTGTCTCATTGTTGTATTGTATATCGCATGATATGTTGCATGCTATATACCATCCACATACTATATACTTTGCCAGTATATCTATCTATCTATATATGTATATGTATTTCTGTAGGTACCTATTTCTTTATGTACTTGAACATTGCGGGAAGTTTCGCTACCGCACAGGCCTCGGCACGAATAGGCTTGGCGGGTGCAGAGGCACGCGCTTGCTTGCAGTCCTTGTGGAATATGGCTTAGGGTCTAGGGTATGAGGGTGAGGGGGGAGTAGAGATGAGGGTCTAAGCTTTAAGGTGTGGGGTGAAGGGGCCAGGGTTTAATGTCTAGCGTTGAAAGGTTAGGATTTTGGGTCGTCTAGGGTCCAGGGTATTGGCTCCATAGGCTTTGGGGTTTTAGAGTGTTTTCTTGTCAGCTATGTCTGTTGTGGTGCCACTCAGATATTGCATGAAGTTTCTATGATTGGTGTGGGGCTGCAGTGGTGTAGGGTTTGGGGTAGGTGTCCGACTATTATACAGCAAACTTTGGTCTGAGGCGAGTTGGGGAGCAATCTCTCCAGAAACCTCAGTAGTTGTTACAAACTTTCAGACAGTATCCCTTAACTTACTTATGAGAGCCGGGAAGATCCTCAGACGCTGTCGAGGCATGGCGAGAAAGGGAAGTGCAAGAGAGGCGTGCCTATAAATCTGAAGAGCCCCAGTGCAACCCACCTGGCCCAATCCACTAAACCCTCAACACTTAAGCCTAAACTCGCGGCCTGAAGACCGTTTCATATGTGGATTTGGAAGAACGGAGAAAGAAATGGAAAAGAGAATAAAACATGAAATGGACACTTGGATTGTGGAGTTCAAGGTTTCCAAAAAGAATTGGGTCCTTCGTGAGGTGTCCCTGTAATAACGATTAATGATATTGGGGTCTATATCAGGGCCCCTGTTAATGCAAATTCCCATATTATGGAACCAGTTATGGCCAGACGCAGGTCTTCCAGCCCACTTCTCGCTCGAGACTGCTGCCGCAACAGGCCTTTCGTTGAAGGTTTGAGGGTGCAGTCTTGTCCAAAGGGTCCATGTACCCAATAATTTGGTACTTGGGCTTTGGGTAGTAGTAATTATAGTTTTGGTTTTGGGTAAGTATATGATTCTTAGGTACTTGGACCTTTAGTCTTGGAGGCTCATGGCAAATGTAGGTGTAATCGTGGCCTGGCCGCCTTTTAAACATGTTCAAAGCTGCCCATGATCCTGCAAGTATGTTTGAGGATTTTGGCTTTGGGTTTTCGGGGGCATGCGGCTTGGGGGTCCAGACTTTGTGTTTCATCTTCCCGGGTGGGGGAACATTGAAGCTCTAGGGGCAGAGGTGGTAAAGGATCTATATTTAAGCGGAACCTACATCCGCATGGCTTTTCTGTCTCTCTTGATGCCACGCCTTCCAGTTGATAGTCCGTTACAAAGAGCGCCCGCAATATGACAGGAAGGACGCTCTCTACATAACTGCTGTTTGCCCGTTGGATAGTTACTTGAAACAGGCGTGAACACGGTGGAGCCCTTACATGACGCCTATGAATCAAGCCCTTGGGAAGCTTGTTGCAGCTGCAGATATTGCAGCCGAATGCACCGACAACTACCCATGCTCCCTTCCGCTTAATCCCAAGGGGTCTAAGTCCCTAATAATCATATATTTGCCCAAAGCCATTACTATAATTACTATTACCCAAAGCCCAAGTACCTAATTATTGGGTGCATGGACCCTTTCGGGAAGCTAACCGTACGCTTGAAGCTGTTTGTGTTGCTCATGTTGTCCTCACACAGCATTCCAGATATTGCAGGCAACATGGGCTTACCAGAGCTGTAGAACATGACGCCCGCCATATGATCAAGGAGAATCCTTATTTAGCACCACAAGGCAAAAAATGAGAAGGGTGCAGTGGTTAGACGGTGTTGTAACTCTTCCTCTCACTGGCACTTGAGCACTACTAGTGATCAACATGCTAGCAAGCAAGAAAACGACCAAAGAGCAGTGACAGTAAGAGCAATATGTAGCCACGCAGCAAACTTGACATGTCATGATCACCAGAGATAACAGGTAAATCAGCTACCCTAAACCCTAAACCCTAAACGCTAATCCCTAACCCTAAGCCCTAAACCCTAATCCCTAATCCTAAGCCCTAAACC
>CAJNIZ010045481.1:27153-44527 GCA_905231905.1 Symbiodinium pilosum
GCCTTTGGCTGAGATGGTAACCTAAACCCTCTCTCTACCTCTTTTCCTAGATTTCTCCCTATAGCTTTTTTTGGTGAAGCCCTAAACCCTAATCCCTAAACCCTAAGCCCTAATCCCTAAACCCTAAGGGTGTTGTTCCCAGCTTCAGGCTGGAAGTGGTGACGAAGCTTGCCAGGCTCAGGGTCATCACCATCATCGTAGCGGCAGCAGGGTTTAGGGTTTAGGGTACTTGGAGGGTCAGAGGGACTTAGTTAATAATGGAAAAGAAAATGGAAACTACAGGGATTATTGGGGTTCTGTAGGAATAATGGAAAAGAAAATGGAAACTACTATATATTATTTAGGGATTAGGGCTTAGGGTTTAGGGTCAGAGGGACTTAGTAAGTGGGTTAAGAACCCCTATAAGCCATATAATAACCCCAACTATCCCCGTTATGAAGCCACTTACTAAGTCCCCCTGACCCTCCAAGTAGGAGTAGGAGTTGTTGTTGTAGTTGCGGCAGAAGCCGAAGTAGCAGCCGGAGGAGGAGTAGGGGTTGCTGTGGTGGTGTTTGGGGGCGGCGGTGGCGCTAGCCGCTAGCGGTTCCGCTGGCGAAGGTGATGGTGATGGTGCTGGCGATGGTCTGATTGTCCTTGTTGTTCCGGTGATTGTTGATCATGATGCTGATACCTGTGGTGGCGGTAGCGGTGGCAGTGGCTGCGCTGGCGGTGGAGGACGGGGATGTGGATTTCACGGGCAGGGCGGCATAATTGTAATGGTAATTTCCCTGAGGTACCCCAATATAAACCCTAATATGTTATAGTCCTTATTGTGGGGACCCCCAAAATGTACCCTTAATTTTGGGAAACCCCCTAATACTAGAAATGGTAATTCTTCGAAATAGTCGTCGTCACGCGAGCAGCAGCGAACACCGACGATTACAAAGCATTCCTTGAGTTCATAGCTGGGTTTGATGACCAGCCAACTTAAGCCCCACACCCCCGACACTGTTTTTTTTGCATATGGATCAGGTTGTTTGGGTATTGCCCAGGCTTTTCATTGCGTTACCTCTGAACTCGAAGCGGTTTGAACTTTTCTGGGCCTTTTAATGAAATCCGGCCACTTGAGGAAATGTGATTTCAATTAGACTTTTTAACCTTTTTCGGTTTTTAACAAAATCTGTTTTGTGTTCAAAAGCAGGTTTGTTCAAACATTTGTTCCTTGCTCGATCTGGTGTAGGGAACTGTTTGCAAACCCTCTTTAAACTGCCTTTGCCATGGGTGGGGGTCTCAAGTTCGCTGGTAAGTTTCAGATCTGTGTTGGACGGCTGAGGTATGGGTCGGATTGTCCTGAAAAAGGAGCCATGAGTAGCACGGCGAACTCATCATGCCCGCCAAGTAGGTCTAAATTACAAGTGAAGCAACCGTAATTACAGGTACCCCCAAGTTCTTGCAAATGCAGATGCTGACTAGATTACATTTCCCCGAACATAGACGTGTACGCTAAACCAAAAATTCCTAACCCACATGCCCACGTAGCAGTGTCATACTACACTGAGCCCAAGCAGGATTATTGGTATCAACAGTACCTCCACATCTGCCCTGAACCTTCACACGCTGTTTTTCCTCCTCTTGCTGCCAGGGGTGGATTGATGTCCTCATTCGATCGGAGCCGCGTCCTCAATTCTTGGCAGTAGAGATGCCCCGTGGTGCTTCGCAGATGTAGGGATCCATTTAACTGGGTTGCTGTTGAGGAACTGAGATTAAGTTACCATAATGGGTATAAATAGAGAAATTTATATGGTTTCCCCGATATAGTAACTTAAGTTCCTCAGCAGAAGCCCAGTAAACCCTGAACCCTAAGCCAAGGTAGGATCCTTGTCCTATTGCCTCCTGATAGGTTCGGAACCATCATCGTGGGAGGCTGCTACATTTGCTTCGTAGGCCTGGCGAGGGGTCGGGCCTTTCCTAGTTGGGGATTATCAGGCCCCGATTTATTGATCAATGATGACAACCCGTAAGTATCCTCGTAATGACGCCCAGAATTAAGTCCTTGATTCTCCGTGCACCAACAAGAGGCAAGGGGGAGCGACTAGAAAATGAGTTGCTCGTTAGGGGTGCGGCTAGCAATACTTGCGTGTATTTCTGCACAGTCCTTGTAATGATTTTGACTCCTTGCAAGCGTTGAAAATCCTTGCTTTGTTTCTATAAACCAGTTTCATATCATGGGTTCCCACTGTTGATTTCCTGGCGCGCGAAAGCGCGGCGAAAGATCCGCGAAAGGTCTTGCCGCGCGGGTCATCTAAACTGAATTACTGAGACGAGCCTTACGAGGTTTTTTTGGCTATGTCTTCCACAAGCTCAGGGCCCCCAAACCCATGACATGTTCTTCTGAAGGAGTCCGCATATGAATCATCTAGATGAAAACACAGCACGGGAAAACATAGTTTTGCTTGGCGCGCAAAAGACCGCGAAAGGTGCAGCAAAAAGGTGGATGTTCGCGATAAGGAATTTCGCACAACCTCCATATGAAACCACAGCCCACAAACGTTGAGTCAAAGGTGGTAGATCTTGGTAGCGGGCAATAGTGTTGCGTCACATTCCTCTGTTGGTATGGAGGTGTCTTGCGACTCAGAGTCCCCTAGATACCTCGAAACCCTTCATGTTGTGCTGGACTAGTCATCGCCAGCAGCACTGTTAGTAATTGCAGGACTTGCTACTAATCATTATGAAGTACTATTACGTATTATGAGCCACTATTAATTACCATTAATGTTTCTAAATTGCTATGAATACTATTGGTTACCATGAACTACTACTACATACTATTGCATACTGGTACTATTAGATTGTTTGTACTACGTAGTGCTATTGCACAGAAGTGCTATTGCACAAAAAAGCCCTCAACCCTAAACCCTAAACCCTAAAACCGCCAGCCAACTTTCTCTTCTTCGGCCTCACCTACGCCATGCCGCAGGTTTTCAGGCCAGCAGTTTACGGCTAGGATTCAGGGAAGTTTAGGGTTGAGGGCTTAGGGCTTAGGGTTTAGGGTTCAGGGTTTAGGACTTAGTGGGGTTAGGGCTTAGGGGCCAGCAGCCGATTTTCTCACTTCAGCGACAGGGGATTTCCCGAAATTCCCGGATCATACTTCAGAGGTTCTTACAACAGAGGATGTAGTAGTCCTGATGAAGGTTATAGTATTTTTCGCATACAGAGTTTCCCCCATTTTGGGAAATGGGGATTCCCTTTGGAGGTGGGCACCCCGTTTCCGGGAACGAAGGTTTGGCTTCGCTTTGGGTTTTACATGGAGTCCTAGCAGTTCGGGCAGTAGAAGAGGGTCCCTGTTCTAAGAGGTCTCCAATCACACTGTTTTGGCAGTTGTTTGGAAATTGTTCTTTCCGACTGAGAACACATTTGTTTTATAGCATGCAAGCTCCTATTTCAGAACTTGGGACATCAGACACTTCGGTTCGTCACCTATCCCGGGTGTAGTACATGAGCCGTCAGCCTCGAACGTGTGCGAAACTTTGCGTGCAGAAGCACGCACGCAGTAGCGCGATGCCTTGCAACGTGGAGGGACGCCAAATACAGCCTTCGCCACCTTGCAACTGCTTCAAGGTTCCACCTCACGTGATCAGGTGTGCTTGGCATTCCTGTTTACCTTTTTTCTGTTCAGCTGCTCTGACAAGAAACCGCTAAAACCGTAAAGCTCCCATGTTTCCAAAAGCAGCTTTTGCAGTTCGAAGGCACACGGCAAATGTTATGAGGAGCTGCATGTTTCTCTTTGAGTCTTTTGCTACGCAGACCTAAATTGCCCACGTCCAAGTATACAAATGCATGTATGTGAACATCAGATGTAGGTGTCCCTACATCGCAGACGAAGCTATGCATCTTGGATCCTTGAAGACTCCAGGGAGACCCAGGTCCTTTGACAGCTGTCAGTTGTTGTTAATTACACTATTTAGGATGTTGGTTTAGGGTTTGGGGTATGCCATATATATACATACACATGGTATCCCCCACATATACACATATGTACTACACACAATTACGATTACTGCTGTGTCTGGCAGGGTGTTGCATTCGCCCTTTCACCCGGCCACGCAGGTCCTAGTTGAAGCCTCAGACTCTCCTGCAGATGACGTAGAGAAAGCCACCTACACTTCATACGAACCATAGTCTAAACGAAAGCGGGTTATATAGGGGATTATATAAGGGACTATAATAGGGGTTATGAAGGGGGATACTAGGAGTTTAGACAATGGCTCACATGTATGTAGAAGAACAGCTTGTTCGGCTGTTTATGGTTTTTGAGGATCACATTCCCGATTTTAAAGGACCTTGGTATGGCGCCACAAGATGGTGTAGATTCTTTACATGATCCCTGTCCTAGGGGGTCCAGGTTTTGGGGCTTTACATCTCAGCTGCTATCGCTTGAATGGTTTGTGGTACCTAGACCTAAACCCTGATATCTAGGAAAAACCCAGACTCCTGATTGACAAGCCCCTTCCCTTCCCCTTAATAGGGACTATAATGGGGATCCTAATATTTAGGCCCTTAAAAGCAGGGGGTTTATTAATCAGGGGCCTACATGATTCAGGTACTTGGGCCCCTTGGGCCCTAGGGATTTAGTCCTTCCAAACCTTAACCCGTGCACCAGCCCCATCTCACCCTCTATGCTCCATGAACCCACCCCTCACATTCCAAAGACGATGATAACCCAACACACGGTTTAGGGTTTAGGGTTTAGGGTTTCCAATTTATTTTCCATTAGGCAGATAACCCAACACATTATGGGGGTTTCCCAAAATTAGGGGTACCATTTTGGGGGTCCCAATAATAAGGATCATAGTATTTTGGGGTCTATATTATTGGGGTCCCCCCATTTTGGGAATTTACCTTATAGTAGTTTCCAACTTATTTTCCATTGGGCAAATATAACCCGCTCCACAGACACTGAACCGTAATACCTACATAGTGGGACCTCCAAATATAGGGGTTATATGGGGGTTTTAGAGGAGGGTTTTACTGGGGATATATAGGAGTTATACTATACAGGGGCTGTAATAACCCCAGTGAGCCCTAAGTCTCCCTATCTGGGGCAAGTCCCAGGTTGTCACTAGCGCTGATCTTCCGGCATGCCTTCTATCCAGTGTCCTTATCCGCTCCAAGGACGGACAGCATGGAAGCGGATTTAGTGGTCTACAGTCCCCCTTAAGTAGAAATAATATGACTGTGGGTATATGCTAATAAGATCCCCATACACCCCACATTTTATCTACTTAAGGGAGACTATAGTCAAGTCAGGCATTGCAAGGTTTTCAAGAGGTGTAGGAAGGTTTCTCTTTGAATTTCATCAGATCGAAAGGCTGTTCGGGTGAAATTCAGCAAGTGAAGTAAGGTTCTTCCAAGTTCTTGCAGTACCTGGACCCCAAAAGTATGTAAAACAATTGCATTTATGGCTATTTTTAGGGTTTAGGGCTACTATTTTACATACTTTTGGGGTTCAGGTAGGCCTGTCACCGCGCGATGAAGCGCAAGAAGTGACGGGACAGCACACGATTTAGCCTCTTGACTTGGCTTTTTCCTGACCCCTAAACCTGCAATATGATTACTCTACTAGGGTTTAGGGTTTAGGGTTTAGGGTATAGTAGTATGCTTACTACTATTACAACTATTACTATTACTATTGTTACTATGACTTTTACTATTACTAAAAAATATATTATGACTATTATCACTATGGTTGAGTGAAGACTGAAGACTGGTTTGGTGCTCAGGGCTATCTTCTCAGTATTCCACCTAGGGTGTAGGGTTTAGGGGCGTACATACTGTACTGGCACTCATAGCTGTACCAGCCCAACTGTTACTCAGTGGCTTTAACCCATGGCTGCAGGGACTGCTCAGATGGTCTCGTGACGTTAGCTGTATTGGGTTTTGGCTGGACATGGGTACTTCCCAAAAGTAGGGTCCCATATTAGTACCCCTAGATATCAGGTGCCGTAATGTAATCCACAACCAAAAGGGGCCCATTATTTTGAACCAGCATGTTTCAGATTTAGGTTTTCTGGCTTTGCAACTTGTCTGCGACCGCTTCTTGTCGTGCGTGCATTATGGCGCCGGCTGCTGGACACATTGACTGCCGTGCCTGCTCTTCCCTTCAAGCCCATATGGGTCTCCGCATAAACTAGGGCGCGTTCTGCCGACAAAGTACTACAGAACGGCACCTCAATTCGAAAACCCCCAGATTCGCACCCGTGAGGCATACGGCCACCGAGACAGCCTCTCTGCGCTGGCGATAGTGCTTGCAATGCCACGGCCTTGTTTGCACGAGTCCTTTGAGTTGTATAAGGAGGTAGCCAATCCAACCACGAAAAAAGCAAACAAACCTTCATGAATATCATATGACTCTTCTATGTCACAGGATTCCTGTGTCAATGGTGGCTAGGGTTCCCAAAGCCCTGCTTGACGTAGCCGGACCCTGAATCATCCGCGGAGATGTGGGCTTTGTTGCGCAATGTGGGGCGGTAGCAACGGCGGTAGACGCGTCTAGAGTACATTCATGAAAAGAAGAAGAAGACGTACTGGGTAAGTATTCTCGCCGGAAAACACGCCATAAAAACCTTCAACGTAGAAGGACGGCAAACAGCGGAGGCTCTGCGACTATCCCCCAAGTCTTAAGCTGGCTGGCGCGAAGCCTTTCGCTACAAACTGACCATGGGAAAGGCTTGTAACAGAGAGGGGGGGGGGGGCACCACGACAACATAGAATCTTTCTCCAGCTATTAGCCATATACATCCGCCAATACTCCCAATGAGACTTGTATAAAACAAAACCACAGGACACGCAATACTTCGGGAGTACTGATCTTCGCTGCTTGACCTCGCCAAGCCTGATACCCAGCCGTAGGCTGCTCCCCACGCTTATAATCCTCGAGCTCGGCGATGTTGGCATTGTCTCCGCGGCCATCTACGCATCCTTCCTTGCAAAGCGCCCGGGCAAGTTGAGATCCATGAGCATGTTAGCTCATGTCTTGATATGCTTTGCAAAGACTCCTGGTTCGAAAAGGCAGGTGTTGAGGCGTGATGCTTTCATGTTATCTAAAGCTCCGAGGTTTCCGGTGTATGTATCTATATATATATATACATATATATCTATATATATATATCGGCTGAAGCCATGTTTGACCTCTTACAATTTCCCTGCTTTGTAAACCGGGGCTTTCCGGACAGCAGTGCTTTTCGTGACAGTGCCTGGGTGTTTGGCTAATCCCTAAACCCAAAACCCTCAACTTAATGCAGGGGGAGCCGCAAAGTACTCGCCTAACGTTCGCAAAGCTCCAATATTGTAGTAGACCCCAATTTATTATAGCCCGTGTTATAGGGACCCCCCAAAACGGGTACCCTAACTTTATAGGAACCCCCCCACGTTCTGACATGTGCAGGTGATTGCGCCTTACAACCAGCCTTTCTTGTGGCAGGTGTGCAGTTACGGCTTTCTTCACCATTGCGTATGCCTGGACCTTACACTTAACTGGGTGCCGCGCCACCAGCTTGCCAAAGCTCATAATGATTATCATTATGATTACCATTATCATTACCATAATAGCCATTACGATTAGTACTATACTATTCAAGCGATTATTATTGTTATTTGAAAGGTCTACGTCACGGAGATCTTTCCATCTGCCAGCGCCCTGAAGTCCAGCTCCAGGCTTCAGAGGCTTCAGACGTGTATTTAGCTAAACCCCCCCCCCCCGGGTTTAGACTTTAGGGTTTAGGGCTTAGGGATTCTTAGCCCTAAGCGGCTCTCTGGGGTGCGCGGGTGTTGGGTTTAGTGGGATTATGTTCTCCTCGCCGAGCGACAAAGGGATCTACTATTCTGTAGTTTCCCTATTTTTTGTCAGCACCACGGTCAAGATCTGGGGCGATGGGTCTGCTGCATAGGGCGTGGCATGGTCTCTAAACTCCCAACCCTGATCCCGAGCCCTTTGACTTGCACTGCACCACAGTGTGTTTCATTACCCAGGGGGTCTAAGCACGTAAGTCTATAGTCTGAATGGCTTTTGGTACACGCTTAGGTCCTTAAGGCTATATGGGGGTTTCCCAAAATTAGGGGAACCCTTATGGGGGTTCCTACAATAAGGATTGTAGTATTTTGGGGTCTATATTGGGATCCCACTATTTTGGGAAACTATCATATAGTCCCTACTGCAGCCCGTCATCTTGCAAGCATCAACTGTCCTAGTTGAGGCATACCGGTGCACCGCCGCTTCCACTTGCATGGCTGGAGGCCGACATGCCATGCACTGCCTTGGGCCCAAGGCTAATATAAGTTGAGTTAGGGAAGATACCTTAAACTGACATAATCACTTATGTTCACCTAACTGGGGACATGGGTAGGATTCAGGGCTTCGAACTCAAGAATGGGAAATAACACGGAAAAGAACATGAAACATGAAATGACTCTCGGACTATAGCGAGGTGAGGTGTAAAGTGGTACTCATGTAGAAGTCCGAGAAATTGTCAATACTTCTTCTCCATGATCCTTTCATTAGGGTTTAGGATCTGGTTTGGGGTCAGGCCTGAATACACATGAATGATGGAAAAATCAAATATTGAAAAGGACATGGGACATGAAATGGAATCTTTGACTATATTGGGCAGATTGTTTTTTTTACTTCCCCATATAACCAACCCCGAACCCTATTCTGTTTGGTTGGGCCCCTACATTGCCTGAGAGTTTCCAAAAGCTCTCAGCGCCCTTCGTTCTCGTTATATAGCACAGGAGCCGCATGATTTCACTGCCGCTTTTACGGTCCCAATAACTGCTGATTGCTTTCACAAAGTAGCACTTGCATCCTGGAAGTCACAATTGCTTACCTGTTGCGGCTTGGTTGTTGTCACACACACACACATATGGACTCAGGCATCATGTGATTTTGCCAGGATCACATTGTGGATGTAGCGCTGGGCGGTCCGCCTTCTGTTTATCAGAATCACTTCGGTGGGGACAGCAGGGCGACAGAGATCAAGATATTGTAGCTGCAGCCAGACAAGTAACAAGTGTGTCGCAGATTGCGATACCAGCAGCCGCAATGTCTGTCCCCTGTAGCTACTGAACCTTTCTGGCAACGTCTTGTTCTCCGAACCTACGACGCACCCAGCATGTGTTCACAGGGCCAAGCGGGGAGGTCTCAGGACCTGTCCCTAGGAGGGACAAACAGGAGATGCAGTGCTCGGAAACCCAAAGCTCTGAACATCCCCTATATACTATAGTAGTTTCCATTTTCTTTCCCATTATCCCAATATAGTTCCAATATATACCCTATATAACCCCTATATAACCCATTATAGTAGTTTCCATGTTCTTTTCCACTATCCCTAAAAATCCCTATATAATCCTATATAACCCCAATATAACCCCTATGATCCCTGTAGTTTCCATGTTCTTTTCCACTGTTCTTTGTTGCGAGGCCGCGTTGGCTCAGTCCTTGCCTGAGGATGCTTTCCTCTTTGGCTACATCCGAAGGCATTTTCCGACTGTTGCTTCAGGGGTGGTTTAGGGTTTAGGGTTTAGGGTTTAGGGTTGGGGTGCAGGAGTAAGAAAGAGGACATGGGGGTTTCCCAAAATTAGGGGTACCTTTTTAGGTGTCCCAATAATAAGGATTGTAGTATTTTGCTGTCTATATTGGGGTCCCTTTATTTTGGGAAACTACCATATTAGGGCCTATTAAACCCAGTACCAACATCCTTTTCATTTACGGTTTTGGGGTTTAGTCTTAACAGCTGCAGCAAGGATACCTCTTGGTGTTTTGCTTTTGGGAAGCAAACCCGAAGTCCAACCTCTACCCCAGATTATGAACCCAAAGTCTAATGTAAGTTAGGTTTTAGGGTTTAGGGTTTAGGGTTTAGGAGGACTATCCAGCAGCTATTCGGGCTTGTACACATTAGCCCCCATGTACCTTTGTCCCTGCATAATCTCCATAAACTCCTCGCCCCAAACCCTACCCAGAATCTCCCATGTAGTTCCTTCTTAGGTCGTATATTACAATCCCTTGCAAACGAACAAAGTACATAAGGAACCCCAGACAGATAGTAGTTTTCATGTTCCTTTCCATTATCCCTATACATCCCCTATCTACTACAGTAGTTTCCATTTTCTTTGTCCATTTTCCCAATATATCCCCTATATAAGCCCTATGTATTCCCTAGTTTCCATTTCATTTTCCATCTTCTTTTCCATTTGATTCTCCATTATTGGGGTATATAAACCCTATATATCCCCTATAATTGTAGTTTCCATTTTTCTGTTCCATTATCCCTAGACCCTAAACCCTAATCCCTAAGTATATACTATTATCCCAATATGGAGTCCCTGTATAAACCTAATAAAATCCCTATATAACCCTATTATACTACAGTAGTTTCCATTTTCTTTTCCATTATCCCAATATATAGAGCCCTTGGGTAAACCTAAAGAAGCTCTCAGGTCTTGGCACCTCTTGCATTTGAGCTTCTAACTTTTGGTGGCGAGTGGTGGGCTTGGATGAAGCATTTGGGTTCGTTTTCCACAAGAAAAGTTGTCAGACCTCTGTAATGTGCAGTTGCAGTGTAGTGGAATTCTGCTGTCCTGTGGAGGCTAGGTACAAAGAATTAGAGCTTTCATTACTTCAACAGGGGGGTTCAACAAAGTGACGAGTCCACTTTAGGGGTGCCTATATCCAGCCGCCCCCACGCTTCAAAAACCTCGATATAGAAGATCTTCAGCCTGCTAGGTTGGGTGCTGCCCCCCTCAGCAACAGTTGGATAATAATCATGATATGGTTATAGTCCCCCTTAAGTAGATAGAATATGGGGTATATGGGGATCTTCTTATAACATACCCAAAGCCATATTCTATCTACTTAAGGGGGACTATATATAGAGCCCTTAATAGGACCCNNGGGGGGGGGGGCGGGGGCAGTACCCAACTGCTAGGTGAGACTGAGTCTACAAGTAGTAGGGTTTAGGGATTAGGGACTAGGCTTTAGGGATTGGAGTTTAGGGTTTGCGGTTTAGTACGCCTCTCCACTACAATCGGACAAGTCTCAATCAGCGCAATTGCCCAACTTAGGGGTTTCCAAGTTTCTTATTCGAGATTTGGTTTCTTGGTGTAGCATTCCCTAAGGGTCCAAGGACCCAAATAATAGGGTTTTAGGGCCCAAATACTATAATATTCATGGTATTTGGGCCCTAAAGCCCCTTATTTGGGTCCTTGGACCCTTAGGGATTGTTGTTCAAGAGATATGGGTTTAGCCGTGTAGTCGCGGGGCTGGCTCTCTTTGCGCCACTTCCACTAAATATTTGAGTAAGAGGGGTACAGTCCTAGATAGGTATATCTTTGGTCCCCGTATTTGGATTCCCATATGGGTTCCGAAATACTTAACGGTAGTTCAGGGAAGCTCCCTTATTCTTCGATGTTTCACGGGCCAGAAAAGTTGAGTTGTATCGTATGCGGATCCAATTTCAACAAATCGCTTCAGGGGTTATGGGTTGCTTGTCATGCTACTAGTCCTCTCAGCTCATGCGTCTAAGCCAAAGCTCCTGGATATTGAAAGTTCTATGCCCAGCGGATGTGTCGTCATTAGCCAATGCAAGCCTCATGTAGTCATGCCAACCGATGTGTTGCAATATTCAAAATGCCCGTTTGGACCATCTACTGTAGTAAATTACATTGCGCCATCAAGGGCAACTGCTTCTAGGCTGCTGAATGCAGGGCCTGCCTCCTTAACCACAGCCGCCCCTCAGGTCCTAGGGTTAGAAGTACGGGCCCCTAGGCCTTTTCAGGGGGATTCTAGGAACCCTTGATGGTACATATAGGGTATATAGTAAGTATAATATAAGGATCCCAGGATTAAGGGCCCATACTAGGGGCCCACATACTAGGGGCCCATGGCTTTAACCTTAGACCTAAACCCTAAACCCTAATAGTCAGGTCCCATATCATGTTCTGGCTCCTTTGTTCGCTTCTGTGCGTGGTCGCAGTGCTCGTGATAAAGCCGCTCAGCTGGAATTGTAGAAATGGGGGCTCCCAAAATTCGAGGTCTCTTCTTGGGGATGCCCATGACAAGGATGAGAGCATTTGGAGGTCCAAGTCTATGTTGCAGGCCCTATGTAGGGAAACCACCACACGCCGGGGATGAACGAACAGGCAGGCAACCGCCCGAAGCTATGTGGTTTACTCATGTTACTCTCAAAATCACGGACCTTTTGGCAGAGTGCTTCATACTTCGGAGTACGAAATGGTGACCCTAATTCTTGGAATTGAATCAAAGATGACCATGATGCGAACACGGGCACTGTCTTCACATCCAAGTAGGAATATGAAGGCAGGACTTGTCCCTGTCACTGCTGCCACCTCAGTTTGTGGTGCACAACCGCGTAGCAAAGCCATTTGCATGAAGGCGGCGCCTGCTAATTGAACCTATAGTAGTTTCCATTCAATTTTCCATTATCCCAATATAGCTCCAATATATACCCTATATAACCCCTATATATAACCCATCATAGTCGTTTCCATTTTCTTTTCCATTATCCCAATATAACCCCAATATATACTGTTTTACCCTTGCTCCTGCATTTTGCTTATTGCTTGCCCTTTCCGACGCAATCACGGAATCCTGGAATTCCACATAGGTCCCCTTGTGAAAGGTCTGCGGTCCTCACACGAGTCCCAAGCCGTTTACCCTAAACTACCATACCATCAGCCCTCCACCCTGGTTTCTAAGTCATAGACTCTACACGTTCAACCAAAGCCATAAGACTTACAGCTTGAACCTTACCCTATATAACCCCTGTATAACCCATTATAGTAGTTTCCATTTTCTTTTCCATTATCCCTAAATGTCCCTATATAATCCTATATAACCCCAATATAACCCCTATAATCCCTGTAGTTTCCATTTTCTTTTCCATTATCCCAATAATTCTCAACGGTCCAAGTAATGCATGTGCCAAGTCGATGCCTGACCTTCGAGCTAAAGGGCGAGCCGCTGGAGGTCTGGGTGGTTGTGGTCCACAGGGAGGGTTTAGGGTTTAGGGTTTAGGGGTTCAGGGAGGTTTTTGTGGCCCAGATGGTTGTTGCTGAATGTAGTAGGTTTGGGGCTGTGAGCGCCTAGCCTCAGTGTTTTTTGAGGTTTGGGTCAGCAAGTTGAAGTCAGACACTCATGAGTCGTTATTCGTACACAGTCTGTTTAACCTCGTCGTAGGTGATGTAGGAATGTATGGTGCTAACGTACCACAGATCAAAAGAGATTCAGCTGTAGAATATTCACTTGATGCCTGCAGGACGTGGTCCTCAAGGGGGGCGGAAACATCAAAATGAAGCGGCCAGGAGCTTGGGCTAATTAAACCTAGGTAGTAGTTTCAATTTTTTCCATTATCCCAATGTAGCTCCAATATATACCCTATTAACACCTATCTAACCCATTATAGTAGTTTCCATTTTCTTTTCAATTATCCAGTAAAGAGGTCTTGCTGTGCTCGGCCACGAACCAGACGAGACTCGTGTAAGGTGACAGCACTGACTTACTGGTGATTAGTAGCGGATAAGGGAATATAATCCCTACATAATGCCTCTTTAGTGATATCCCTTATTCCCTACTAGGGCGCCCTAAGCCATCCAGATTCCGCAGCCTTCGCTAGCAAACCCAAACCTGGATCAGTGCTGGAATTCGATACTTCTGATATTTATCGGAAATACTACGGCAATGACCCATCTATACAGAGTAGAATTGTGTTTTTCCTTGTGGCCCAAACTGTCGCCTAGAAGCAATAGCACGAGGCCGTCGCTGCTGACTCCACCAGAAAGTAAAGTGGACAAGATGCGCCAAGGGTGCGCCTGTCCGGGTTTGCTTCGCTAAAGGTGTAGTAATGAGTTTAGGGCTTGTTTCGGGCTTTGGGACGTGAAGAGTTGGTGGTTGAGGGTGTGAAGTTCATGTTGAAGAAGAACAGCTCAAGATTCTGCATCCCGTTGGAGTTGTCCTGATATCATGTTACATAGTGCGGGCATGGGAGTGTGTAAGGTAAGGGGTAGCCAAATCTAAGCTATGCTCCCTACGGAATCTGCTCCTGCAATAGAATCTTCCCCACGATGTTTGGGTTACTATTAAGGTGATTTAAGTTCCTACATCGGGGAAACCTTATGATTTCCTATATACCCATTATGGTAAGTTAATTAAAGTTGCTACATTGGGGAAACCCTATGATTTACTATATATACACCCATTCCGGTGATTTAATTTTGGTTCCTTACAGCAAGCCAGGAGGAGGCTTGAGTGTGTGATTCCGAAGTATCCTGGTCTGCAGGGCATGCATCCAGGGCCCCTCGCTTGGGGATCTAAATTCCCTGCCCCCGATAGTAAGGGCCCCTCACCCTCCTAACTAGCAGCAAGAAAGATACCATTGTGGGAAGTTCACATTTTTGTCCATGTGATGTTGGGGTGGATATTACGTATTGGAGAGAGGGGATTACCAACACGGAGAGGTAAATATTGGGCCGAGGCCATGCGCTGAGCCCGCCACCATGAAACTGCATGAAGCCTCAAAGCGCAAAAAAAAGACCACAAAATATACACCGGAATACTGTAATGAATCCTTGTTATAGGGACCCCAAAAAGGTACACCCAGTTTTTGGGCAGTGACTCCAGATTTCTGGACCCACCTCCGTTCGCAGGTATTACTTAGGAGGACCCCGCCCACCCTGGAATAGTGGTATAAATCGGTATAAAAGGAATATAAGAGGACCCTAACATAATCCTTATTATCCCGTATAGTCACCGCTACTGGGGAGGGGGTCCACCTAAGGTATTACTACAACGAAAATAACTATGTGGTCAGGGTCCTTGTAGAATAGGTTTTATACACAAAGGGTCTACTGGAGGCACTCAACAAAAGGTAGCCACACGGGAGGATGGTCATTATCGCTTGCTCCTTCTACAATCTTGCTTGTCCGCTAGGGTTTAGGGTTTAGGCTTGAAGGATCGCCCGGTGACTTCCTTCAAAGACCTGAATCCGGTGAGCCCTAAAGAGTTGCTGTTAAGGAATTTACTTACATACTACATTGGGGAAACCCTATGATTTACTACATATATATATATATGCCCATTATGATAGCTTAATTTAAGTTCCTTAACAGCAACCCAATAAACCTCACCCTTCGGTGTGCCAGGCACCGCGGAAGACACACAGCCTCAGCGCAGGACCAGAAGCAACTCAAGATGGATAGCCGAAACCGTGCTGTTTAGGGCTTAGGCTTTAGGGTCTAGGGTTGGTGTACTTGGAGGGGCATGGGGACTTAGTAAGTAGGTTAATAATGGAAAAGAAAATGGAAACTACTATGGTGCCTAGGGTTTAGGGTCCGGGGGACTTAGTAAGTAGGTTAACAATGGGGATATTTGGGTTATGATATGGCTTAAAGGGGTTATTAACCTATCTACTAAGTCCCTATGACCCTAAACCCTAAATACTATAGTAGTTTCCATCTTCTTTTCCAGTGTAATCTACTTACTACGTCCCCATGACCCTCCAAGTAGGGTTTAGTTCTAACAGATAGCAGTCCCCCTTGTGTACAGCAAGGCCTCGCATCCCGCAGTCAAGAGTTCTTTTGGCAGCAAGAAGCACTTGTGGGCTCTTGTTTAGGTTTTCGGGTTTATGGTTTAGAGTCTGCTGTCCCTCCCCACATCCGGAGACACTGGTACTTTATCATCCGTGCTGCAGGAGATCCACTGGAAGAAGCAGGATGCAATTCAGAGTGCATAACAGATCTAGTCTCAATAATATACAATAGTATGTATACTATAGTATATCATAGTATTTTATAATAAACTATAGTATGTATACTCTAGTATATCATAGTATACTGAAGTATACCATATAGTATACTATAGTGTATCATAGAATGATATGATCTGTTATATAGTATATGCCTTAGCAGCCCACAGCTGCATGGGAGCTTCACGCGCTGGAGGCCTGAAAGGTGCCCTGCGCATACCTAGCCCTGTGTGTGACAGCAGCAATTCCGCAGCTCCCGCGTTATGCCTCCCCCTAAAATGGTTAGGGGTTTAGGGTTTACTAGCTAATGTTTAGGGTTTAGGATTTAGGGTTTAGGGTTTAGGATTTAGGGTTAGGGATTGGGATTAGAGGACTGGATCACTCACCCCCTCATGAAAAACTGGGATCATGTAGTTGGCTACTTGCGGCCGTGCTCGTCTACAATCGACCATCATCAATATCATTTGAGTCAGAATCTGGCCTCCTTAAAGGGAGGTTACATAGGGGATCATTTTAAGGGGGATACTACTGTAGGAGTTTAGACTATGGCTCATTTGTCATGGGCAATGTGTTACGACATATCTTATTTCAAAACCCTAGTCCCTAAGTACGCCTCCACGGCCATGCTGGCTTCTCTTTTCAGGTTGCGGCATCGTGATTTTGGGAATAGTGGAGAATCAATCAAATGGAAACGAAAGTGGAAAATGGAATGGAAACTGGGATTATATTGGGGTCTGTAGGGCTTATAGGTACAGTGCTCTGGGCTTTAATTCTACAGATAATACCTGAGTCGGTCCCCAAAGTCTATAGTTGCTACAGAGGGTTATTTGAAGCTTGACAGGTAGCAACACTGTCACTATGGCGCGGAAAGCTTGCGAATCTCAAGCCCCACAACGAAAGCAATAGCCCAGAGGGTCCAAGTACCCAATGATCAGGTATTTAGGCGAGGTTTGAATCATGAGGCACTTGGGTTTTGGGTAATAGTAAGCATTCTACTGTCCAGCTTTTGGACTCTTAGGGCAGAGCAGACGAACTGCTGCTGTGGCATTCCTCCTCTTGGAGTGACGCAAGCGTGATGAAACAAAGGACCTGTTCTCAGCTGGTACTCAGCATATGCACCCAGCCATGTGAGCTATAATCTAAACTCCTAGTATCGCCCTTAATAGCCCCTATAGTAGTCCCCTATATAATCCCCTATATAACCCCCATTAAGGAGTTTAGACTACGTATAGCTCATGTTGATCTTTCAGAGTTTGAAAGTTTGGCTTTTTTGCTTGCCGGGGCTCCTCACCTCATCGTCATCATGCTTACCTGAACCCCAGAAGTAAATCATAGCCCCAAGTTCAATTATTCTGCAATTTTTGGGGGTTCAGGCATTCTGGAGGTGTGTCCAACAGGGATAGTCTGCGACCCATATATTGGGATCATGGGAAAGAAAATGGAACCTACGATTATAGGGGATACTTAAGAGCCTCCGGCTCAGTCCGCCGACCCAGTGGCGGAGAAAGCACGAAAGCCTAAACGCGAAACCTTGAGGGTTTTCAGCGGCTGGCACGAGACCAATAGATAGGCGCAACAAGACT